>JAVCKZ010055669.1:0-16597 GCA_034780755.1 Lepetodrilus elevatus | reverse complement strand
TCAGACATATACAATAATTTACACCAATATTTTATACAACGAACATGACATGAAATGTTTAAAGACTCTCTACCACACTCTCCGAGGGCTGCCACATTTGAAACATGATTACCAACACCTATGACAAATTTGCAAAATTTTGCATGAACAGATTCAATAACAATAGAAGGAGAGTGTCCCCATATTTCCGAAGTATATAATATTATTGGTTTTATTTGGGTATCGAACATTTTAAACAATACATTTGGTGGGATATTCTTGAACTTATACTGTATCTGTTTAATACCAACTATAGCCTTATTGGCTTTAGATAATAATGTGCGTATTCCCTTCGTCCAAGACAGCCTATTCGAAAACATCAAGCCAAGATAATTATAATAAGTAGAAATTCTTACTTTTTCGTTTCCATAATTCCAGTTTTCAATCGATTTAAGCGTACCGCCATTTCTAAAGACCAACACTTCTGTTTTGTCCAAGTTAACAAGAAAACCCCACTTGTTACAAAAAGTATAGAGTATGTTAATTTTCCTTTGTAGACCAAACACAGAGTCATCAATAAGGCAGATGTCATCAGCATACATTAACATTAATATATCAAGATAATCCTGTCCAACAAATATTCCTCTCACATCAGAGGCCTGTAGCATAGATTCTAATTCAGCGACAAATAACGAGAATAATAAAGGACTTAATATACATCCTTGCTTCACGCCGCTTAAGGTATTAAAATATTGTGTTGCACTAGTATTAGATATTTTTACTGCAGCCTTGACACTTTTATACATACTTGCTAACACATCAAATATTTTACCATGTATTCCCTTTTGTAAAAGTACATAAAGCAATAATTTCCTGTTGACACAATCGAAGGCCTTCCTAAAATCTACAAATAGACAGTAAAATCTACCGCCAGACTTTGACAAGTATTTCTGGGTTAAGGCCTGTAATGTAAATATATTATCAACTGTACTGTAACCCGAACGAAATCCTGCTTGAGATTCGGGTATTTTATCATAAGCATCACAAAATATTTTTAAACGAACGTTCAGAATTGACGTAAATATTTTACCAAATGTATCCATAAGTGAGATGCCTCTGTAATTATTTACATTTACTTTATCGCCTTTCTTATGAAGAGGTTTGATGAGACTCTTCGCCCATTCAAGGGGAAATGTACCAGATGCCATTATAGTATTAAACAATACTGACAAATACGGAATAAGGAGGTCTTTGCTGTTCTTTATCATCTCTGGTAGGATTCCATCGGGTCCTGCAGCTTTCCCGCATTGTAGGTTTGTAATTGCAGTTTCGATTTCTTCGTCTGTGATATGACCGTTTAGTATGTCATTTATTTCGTCCGATTTACACGTCACACAAGTGTCTACACAGTGATTGTTGACAAATTGACTAGCATTCTCCATATGATTGTAGTCTTTCACAATGTCAGTCAGATTATAAATATCTTGAAAGTAGAGTATCCAATCTTCGGTACTGATTGATGATAATCGAGACATATTTGATCTATTGAGACGTTTAATCTCTGCCCAAAATGACTTTTGATTATTACATAAGTTTACAATCTTCGAGATATATTGTTCCTCATATGCTTTCTTCTTTGTACGACACAGACATCTATAGCTATTTCTTAGTTCCTTAAATGTTGTTAATACATGTCCGTCCTCCTCAGTAAGTCGAAGGTTCCGCAAAGCCTGGAATTTCCTCTTCTTAAGTACTTTACATTCGTTGTCATACCAATCAGAGTTTTTCATATACAGTTTTGTACCTTTCTTAACGGTTAACCCACATTCTTTAGCACATTCAATCAATATACGGGATATTGTTTGTGTAGCATTTTCAACACCACTCAAAAGATCTTCACACATTTCAGTCACAGTATAATCTTGAAGTTTAGAAGACAAACTAGAGATATAATTATCGACTGATTCTGCACGCCACCTAAATTGTGTTAATGGTTGGTCAGTACTACTTTCATGTTCAATGTCATCACTAGAACGCACGGACACGTTACACGATATGGAACACACAATTGGGAAATGGTCGGACTCGCATCTGTAGATAACCTGTAAATCTATACGAGATTTGAACAGTGCACTTGAACAAATACAATAATCAACCAGACTAAATCCATCATTTGCAAAACATGTAAAATCTCCATGTGGGTCACCTACACTTCGACCGTTCAAAATATGCATATTATACGAACAACACAGTTCAACCAAATCTTTTCCATAACTATTTACAGCACAATCTCTATTCTTTCTCACAGTATCAAATACATCAGCTATATAGCCCATATTCTCGAGCACTGGGATATGAGCATCATCATCTTTCAAAATATAATCAGTCAAGTCACCTGTTCTGGCATTAAAATCTCCCATAATCATGACAACAAAATCATCATCAATGCTGTCGTTTAAACTAAGCAAAACATCTTCAATGTAATCTATTCCCTTATATAATCTCTTGTCTGTTTTAACAGAAGAATGCAAGGGATGAACATAAATACAACCCAATAAAATATCTCTCGAAATACCGAACAGAGATTTATCTAACAAAACAAAAATACAATCTGAAAAGTTCAAAAAGACTTCCTTGACATACATCTGTAGTCTATATAGAGTGACGTCTTTATATATATATGAAATTAATTACTATTGTAACATAAAAGTGCAAATTCATATTTTAATATTTAGTGGCAAGACATGTTGACATTGGGGTTCCAGTACTAGCTCACATTTTGACACACGAATACAAAGATATACAGGGTATCCTTTCACAAAGCACTCTTATCCACAACGCTCTCTTTGCTGATAGCTAATACACTGCAAAGAAAGCGCAATGGTGTCTTAGCGGATAAGATAGCTTCGTGAAAGGATACCCAGCTCTATAACGTGATGGAAATGTCAATCAAAGTCCCTATTAATTTAATGAGACTTACACCAGGGGTCATTTTCTGTGAACCTGACAATTCGATTAACTTATTCGGATCGAATAGGTGAACCGTGTAATTTCACGTGATACAATTAACTGATGATAAATGAGATATAGGTTTATAATGCGTTATCGTAGTGTCAAGAGGTCGGCATTTATCTTATAATGGATATGACGGCACATATTTACGGTTCAGTGGACCTATCAAGATGGTGGGTATTTAATTAGATAGCTATACTCATAGAACCGTAGTCGTCGTCACTATCTGCATCAACAGCGGCAGCAGCAGCAGCAGCATCACCATTACCATCATCATCAGCAGCAGCAGCAGCGGCATTGTCTAGTACTCACACATTGGTGGTATAAGAGTACAAAACGAAAATAAATAAAACATATAATAAATGTATGTAAAGTCCTATTCATCGTATATAAGTATTGCTTTTAATTATGAAAATGTACACATAACACACCTATGTACACAGGACACTAGCTCATTACCTTAGTTAACAATAATGTATAAAACAATAGCCGAATATATCGAAGACGTATACAACAATAACAGAAAAAAACATTTTGGATGATTTAATCATATCAGTAATTGTCTGGGTTAAACATCTCAATAGGGAAAGATATAACATGAATACACTCACAGAGAGATGCATCTTAATTATGCATTACTATTTCTCTGTAGTCAATATCCTCGTACACGCCCTAGGTTCAGTGTTATCAGAGGCATTGTTCCCTGAGAGGCCAATAAAGGAGTCCCCGGACGTCTATGCTGCTTGACAGAAACATGGAACTTCTTTCAAAAGGAAGAACGTCCAATAAATCAGAAAGGATATGGATTTTTCCTATTGTTAATTAACATGTATCGAACGTCATTGCACTGCGGAGGAATAGTGTCAGCTGATAAGAGTAGAACGTCCTCACAGAGCGGAGGAATCCCGTCGCCGGATATGAGTAGAGCGACCTTGTACATGTACGTCCTTGCACTGCGGAGAAATCGCGTCACAGAAAAAACCCGAGTCTGCACTTATATTAAGTTTGTATATATCTGTAATTATCTGTCAGGACGATGTTATAAAGAGGTCCTTTACAATACAAATCGAACGTCCTTGCTCAGCCTAGGAATAGCGTCACAGGGTAAGAGTCTGGATACGAGTATATCTGTACTGGAATCATCTGCCAGTCCAATGCTCAAGTGAACTCATTTAAGTATTTAGGTTCTTTGGGGTTACCGTGTCTGTTAATTTGCAACGATGCTTATTAAGAAGAGGATGATGAAGGAGACATAACATAGTTTTTAGGTTCTATTTGTTCTATGATTTGGACGGAGAACCAAATCAAATTATAACCAAAATTTCTTACCTTAAAGGCATACTATCACAGTCTGACACACATTAACTTGTCGCTTTGGACCGAATTAGAGTTAAACATACTAAGTACATGCTCTTAGCATACATATCATAGCTATTGTACCTCCAAATATATTTTTACCGCTGTAGGATAGGTACACTTCCATTGCAATTTACACCTCCTGGTATAACCTGGTTTACTGACTAAGGGAGATAACTCTACTCAGTGAACACGGTCAAAATAACTGTCACGACCAGTGACGCCATTTATATGCGAGTCGTTGCTATTTAATAAATATTATATACAAAATAAAATGTTGATCTAGCCAATCTCCACATAATGCCACTGTTTAGTACTATGCGGCCAACACACTATTGAGATACGGATTGGGTGTGTCGGTAAGAATTTACTGAAGGAATGGCTTAACAAATCACTAATTAGTATACGCAATAAGGACATGCATTACACTGTAATTGGAATATGTTATCAGACATATTGAGCAGCAATGTAATAACTAGGGCCCTTATGCTCGAAACTTCTTAAGATCTTCTTAGCTTAAGAAATGGACTATCTCATGCTATAGGTATCCTTATGATAAAGTTAAGAACGTTCTTAGGTTAAGAAGATCGTAAGAACGTTTCGAGAACACGGCACCTGGACCCCGTTTCACGACGGTGTCCTAACTAGTTAGGAACTCCTAACCCGAGTTATCACCTCGTAAAGTGTTTCACCACCATGCCACAAGTCATATCCCTTCTTAAATCGTCATCTAACATAGGAGGTGAGAAACTGGTTCATAACTGTAGGAGCTCACAACTTTAGGAGGCGTCGTGAAACTGGGGCCATATCTATAATATTGTTACTGAATGACAACGAAAAATAAGCAAGCGCTGATTACGAATGGTCAACTATTAAAATTACTTATTAATTTATCTTTTCAGTGCATTGCTTGTAAAGTAATTCTACTGTATATGTTTTCAGGTTGTAAACATATAAATTAAATATTAAGACCTCATACCAATGTTCTGATTGATTCTATATTAATGACACAGTTTGTTACCTTAATGGCATGACACATCTGGATTTGGCATAGTTTACGATATATGTCGCTGATGGTAGATTTCATTTGATGGTCACCGCAATTTTCATATGTAAGCCACCGCAATTACTTGTTATTGCAACCTTTCACAATCACGCCTACATATATATACGTGTGCTAAACAAATATTAGCATCTAGCAAGTAATTGTGGGTGCCAGCGCGACGCTTCACGGCACACGAAAACAACGATAGAAAGCAGCTTCCTGTTTTAATTGATGTAAATGACCCGGAATATAAATGGACATTGGTCATCTGATATAGCAGTGTTATCACTGAGTCCAGTAAGGGTAATCCCCAATGTCCGTGCGATGAAACACTTATCCTCCTGCTTTGTATCAGACCATTGGTCCTTATAATCTATGATCTGACCAGAGGCCTGTTCAGAAGGGCGAGTTTACGCGAGCTATCGCGTGACGTCACATATTAATGAAGGATGAAGGTTTCCAAGGCGATTTCACGCGTGTACTTGCGAGTTCGCGCCCTCCTGAACAGGCCTCTGGTTCATCGCTTGTCCACAGTGCACACACGTTTCCCTGACGTCTCATTGGTATTGTACTTCCAGTTGGCAATAAGTAGCATAGTGCAGAAATACGAGGACTTGAATGTATTGTAGCTATTGTTAATGATGACTAGAAGGCGAAAATAATTCATGCACTTTGAGATTAGTGTGTCATTCATTTAGTGTCACCCCCTCACCTGTCCGACTTTCTTGGTCAAGTGTTCAGTCGATTCTGGCAATGACGTGTTCTAATTGGTCGTCGTTAGCTGTAGGTGATATCGCGAAGTTAACCTTTTGTCCAGAAGGAAGTTCAATGCAGTTCAGTTACAGCACTTGGTATCCTGTCACGAAGCTCTCTTATCCACTAACAGAGCATAACGCTTTACTTGCCGATATATAATACCGGTACACTGCAAAGAGAGCGCTTTGTGAGCACTGACATTCATTGTCAATTGTTAGAGAGGATAATATTACATATATTATATATCATTATATGCACGTACCATTCATACGTATTGTTTTGGTAAAGAGTATAACATATTATGAATACGTAGGATCAGATGCTGATTTTAATCGGGACATAGTACTGCGCCATCGATATATCTATGGAACTAAGAAACAGCAGTGTTGTAGGAACAGTTTTCTGTCCAGAATCTCAGAACACGCTCATTTAAATAAAATAACATAAATAAGTTCATGCCAGTAGAAAGAGCTAGCGATATATAACAGTTATACAGTATTCCTGATAGATGTTAATTAATAAGACATTGGCCAATAAACTTGTTTTCTGAAGTGCGAAATTAAAATTATTACCAGCGATCTCGAGGAATCATCTAAAATAGCAGTATTACATTTCTCTTGGTGGGAATTAATTAATATAATAATAATAATAATAATAATAATAATAATAATAATAATAATAATAAGCCACATACTGCGCCAAATCCACTATCTATGCTCTATATATGGTGTTAGTGGATTTGCTCTATATATACCTCAGACATGAAGAAGGTTAACTAAATGGTATTTTCTTAACAGACTTCCCAACATTACATTAATGCAGTGGTCGTATTTATCGCATGCACTGGATTTCCAATTCCAAGGAAAAGCTATTCCTCCGGATCCCTATGCTAGCGGCGAAACATGCTCTCGCATCTGTCCAGAATTCCAACCAGAGAGCCCCGTAGGTTCCTCAGCCACTGTAGATGTACACACCTATTCAAATCCGACATATTAATTACCACAAGATTCGTATGTGAAGAGGATTGTCGTGTACTGAGGCCTAGGAATCCTAGAAATCCTATCATACAATCTGATAACTGGGTCAATATAATTATGGTTGTCTTGTTATCAGGGATCTGATGATGTCCTACTTAGGGTTCCAAGTCCACCTCACATTCTGGCTCACACCTCCAAGAGAACTATCTGCCCGTCAGGGATTTCACGGAATTGGATCACTAAAAGGCTGATGGGCATCACATTAAACACGTATTTCCATTGTAATGCAAGGCGACTCGACTCGACAATTGGTCACATTCGGAAAAGTATGATGATTATAGGTGTTAACAAAAGAGAGATCAGTATTTCCTTTTCACTTCTGTATGTTGTTATATTGAAAGGTTGTTTGTGTTTAAAATGATCGTCATGTTAAAGGCATAATATCACAGCTGGTTGAACGTTCTTAACTTTATCATAAGGATACCTATAGCATGAGATAGTCCATTTCTTAAGCTAAGAAGATCTTAAGAAGTTTCGAGCATAAGGGCCCTAGTTATTACATTGCTGCTCAATATGTCTGATAACATATTCCAATTACAATGTAATGCATGTCCTTATTGCGTATACTAATTAGTGCTTTGTTAAGCCATTCCTTCAGTAAATTCTTACCGACACGCCCAATCCGTATCTCAATATTGTGTTGACCGCATAGTACTAAACAGTGGCATTATCTGGAGATTGGCTAGATCAATGTCTGACTATAAGTAATACAATGATTTGCTATAGATCTAGTGACCGTATTCGCACATTGTGGAGGTGTAATACCATTAATGACTGTCAGCAAACTCGGACAGTTTATCTCTCTGGTACATGGGTGGTCCATCAAACTACCACTAACAGAAGACATATATTTCCGTTGTTGTCAATGGAACACTCTCCTGTGATACAATCTAATTGAAATTAAATACGAAAGAATCACTCCAAATATATATTGACATATGTTCAAATTTATACGGCGTGGACACACTACAATTGAGTGTTTGTTCAATGTTTGTAAATATTTTATGTTCGGTTCAGCTTGCGAATTAGAACATAACAATGATATACGTCTTTCCGAACTTTAGAGCATTGTAAAATATAATTCCGTTTACCTGACACCGCGAAGCATCTATACTATTTTTAGCAAGAGGTCATCGTCTATATGTGTTTTTCTTGTTTTGAGAATTTGTAATACAAGTGTTAACACCCTTTTTGTCGATAGCTAACACACTGCAAAGAAAGCGCTATGATAAGATAAGATGAGCTTTGTGAAATTATATCTATGTAAATACTGGATGTTCGTGAATAGAAATAATATGCAAATTATAAATTAGGTTTACAAATACGTTCAAACAACATTCATCTTATTAAGGTCATTTACTAGGTGAACTATAGTATAGTATTAGACTGTCGTCTTCTTTGCTAGCACTAACAATAATTCTTCTAGCTTGCGAGATATTGTATATACGTTTGGATTCCGTACAATGCATTAGAGCTAGAATAGTACACAGAATGTGGACAATACAATACATGTACTATTATTTCGTAACGGATACCATCAATGGCGAATTTCTTATTCAAAGCATACAGATAAAAGAAATCTGTAATGATTTAATTCAATAATGTTCGTATAACATCTCGGATACATTCAATTAAACAGTGTCAAGTTGTCAACCTCACCCACATACACTATCACACTTAGTTGTCAAACAGCAATACGGTTTCAGCTAAAGCGGAAATCGAATAAAGAAGACTTGGTGCATACAGTAAAAGTAGATTACAAAGACTTCTGATTTAGCCACGAGTGGAATCAGTACCCTTCTGGCTCGGGCCAATGTTTACGTACCAAGTTCAGTTTTCCAATCGCGAATGACCTCGGACCGTGTACAAATATTGGCAGGTTTGCAGCCTTTCCTTACAAATAGGAAAGTCACATGTTTAATCCCATCATTGCTAAATGTGTCGACATCCACCAGGTCCATTAGTCTCAGTCGAACAGTACTGGTAACTACGAATAAGAACAGCATGTCATCACATTAGAGCACATACATGTGTGTAGCTTCTGATGTAGGGTTGAAAGAGTATCGCAAATTTGAGTTAAACAATAAACAATAATTGATCAGAAACATGTACAGTAATATCGTAGTTATGATTAATAAAACGATGATAATGCTATATGAAGCTCTCATTGCAGGCATTTCATGAAAAACAGGCAATATTGTACGCACCTCATAGCAATTTCCTTTATGAAATACGTTCTTATGCATTAATTATATTATATAATAACTAACATAATGTTATTCTTAAGTTACGATATTTACTATACATAAGCATACTCCGTATGGATTAATTAGTACTCTCAATGTCAATGGATCGTTCCAGTTATGCACGTACTATAGATGTAGAAGTAGACCGTACGCTTCAAGAGAATACAATGATACATGTCAATGATGTACGTCTTGCCAAACTTTAAAATATTGTATGGTAATTAATTAATATTGACAATATATGGCGTTGTTTATGCAGATTTGTGTTTAAATCGGAGAATCTCAATATGCGTACAATTTAATATTACAGGTTCTACATAAATAAAAAGTTAATCATTCCCTGAATCATTTGAAAAAGTACGTAAAACTAATATAAATATCAGCTCTAAAATGAGTTCACGACGCGGCCCATTAAAGCAGATGCCCCAAATCGAACGAATGCTGTCTACATTTAGTATTTACGGATTCGTTGTCGAACCGTCCGATCCGTCGCACTGAATGTAATCTCTTTCTGTGCATTTATACTATCTCACTGTTAGATCTCTTCCAATCTTTCGGACACAACTAATTCCCTACTCGTATGAGGATTGACAATACAATTTACGGACGTACAGTAGTAGTACGGACACGGAGTACAGTGCTAGTGCAATACCATGTCCGTGGAACTATCGTATCATTAGAGCTTTGTAGCGCCACGAAGTTGACAGATCAGGAGTTGATGCTAGGAACCATTAATTAAAGTGCAGTGTGCAGTACGTGATATCAATACCATCCTCTGTCCCCCATATCGTGTATAGCTTACAGGATAGTATTCCACTGCTATATGCTACCCGTGGGGGTCATTACGCATCTTAGCTGTCGTAGGAGGAGTGTCACCGTATGCGCACGATGATTGGTTCCGTTGACGACCTTTGCGGAATAAAACAGGTTTTGTCATCGTACGGCGCTACCATTATTTTCTGAAGACGGATACTGATCAACATTTCATAGTGGGCCGTCTTACGGCTGAAAATTCGAGAAGTCACGCGAGAACCATATTATAGCAGAGTGATATAGTGTCCGTATGCTACATACAATTATCACTATATAGCGCTGACGTACATTTATGTGTGCTTCAGTTTCTAGCAATGTACTTTACTCTTGGATCTCGGCTTCAGTTTAATCAACTTCATAATCCTAAAAAAAAAATTTTTTTAAAAATTAAAAAATCCTCATCCTGATGAACTTTCTATTTTGAACTTGCAAAGCAACACTCATATGAAGCCAATCTGTTCTTGCACTTCTTCGACCTTGTATTTGCTGAACTTGCATTGAGAACACGTATGTACTGTAATTATATTACGAAACAGCCAGGCTTTAATGAATTGCAGTTACTACTGTGTGATCTCGTGACAGCGGAATTCAATGAAATGCACTGCCAACCAATCAGATTGGTCGTACTAAATGGATAGGATGCCATTCATCTTCATGGCGACAGTTGTGACGTCAAATGGTAGACGTATAAATACTCATCACCATTTAGTTGTTAAAGAGTATGCTGTCTTCCTTCTATATCCAGACAGGTCATTGAATACAATGCTCGTCCATTGCTGCAAACGTCATTAAATCCACGGATAAACAGATAAAACAGAACGTTAAATGCACTAGTTGAACATTTGTTTCAGTGCCAATGACCACCATCGAAGCTGAACTATTTTATATTACATTATTCCGTTACTAATCTATTACGTTGAAGTGGATGTATAAGCGCAACCATTATACACGTGTTCGTGAGTTTGAAACTGTAACTCCGTTAAATTACAATCAAAATTAAGTTGAGAGTTTATCGACGTCGTTTACGCACATGGCCACATGGGAAACACCGTCGGGGCAGTGAATTTACACTTACTAACTGAGTTCCGAGACCTACTAGACGTCTTGGTATAATAACAACCTTCCAGAATATGATTAATATGACTATTCTGGCGAGACCCATGGGATGCGTAAAGGGAAATAACTCTAGGGATACCGATTCTTGACAAGACGTACAGTTTCCTGTATTCCTTGGTGTCCGTCTTGTAAATTAGATTTGGAGCTTGCGCATACGCTCTGTCTGATTGCGGCGGATAAAAGGTACTGTTTGCTTTCTTCTTACGACCCGAATAGGTTACAAGACATTTCTACTTCATAATTACGTTATTTAAAATGTTTTCTGGCTCCCACCACGTCGAGGAAAGAACACTTTAATTAAATCTCCACTACAAGCATGGCTTGGCCTGTGAATGTCCTGGGAAATATA
This sequence comes from Lepetodrilus elevatus, assembly GCA_034780755.1. Classification (NCBI taxonomy): domain Eukaryota; kingdom Metazoa; phylum Mollusca; class Gastropoda; order Lepetellida; family Lepetodrilidae; genus Lepetodrilus; species Lepetodrilus elevatus. The sequence continues at coordinate 4,888 of JAVCKZ010055669.1, read as the reverse complement.
GATATATTAATAGCCACTTTCTTTAGCAATACAATTCAAATCCACCATGCATCACAACCGTCTGTTTGCAATTGCATATTGTGAGTGCCTCTTAAAACAATACCAACTATCATTGATGATCATATATCTGGACCTTTGCGACCGACATATGTACGGACACTAGTTGGATTTGCTGATATGTGACATGTTTTGTGTGTTAAATTAAGATAGAATCTCGTAGTATATGATGGCCCTATTGATTAATACGTCCGTAGCATAGGTTCAACAGTGTGTGTGTGTGAGAGAGAGAGAGAGGCTAATAGAGATAGCTATAAGAGAGAAAGACAGAGAGAATGTGTGTGTGTGTGTGTGTGTGTGTGTGTGTGTGTGTGTGTGTGATTCGAAGTCTATAAACAGCTTAGAACATCAAAGTGGCGCCACCGGAAGTAACTGTATAAACAGACAAGGAAGTAGGCTACATTTATGTCCTTGTCTGTGACGTTATTTTGGGTTTCAATGACACTTTACCGCCATATTATGAACTCTCCGTCAGCACTAGTATATATAGTATTTCGTGCCATCTACCAACTTGATACCAATGTGGTACGCATGTACCCCACATTTTACTTCCACACATTCATCTCAGTACAGTTATGTACTAATTATGGTAGTTTGATTCTATAAACTTACAATTATTTGCTGTTCTTCTAAATACCAAACTGATACCGGATATAGAAAATGCGTCTTGGGCACTATAGCGACGTGGTGTATTAGATAATACGTGAATTTCGCCTTTCCAGCGAATACATTAATTACAAATATATCAAGTTTTAGTATGCTTATAGAGCGTGATAATCTTAAACAATCCATTTGGAAATTACTTTTTCGCATTTTGAATAGCGGAAACCTTATTATTGCAATGAAATAGCTCCTGATCTTTACTCTGAAAGTTGATGAATTCTCATTCAGGTAAACTGAAAATGAAGTGCTGCTTCTCTGAGTATAATTACTAAATGCATGTACGATGCGAATGGTGTGTCCCCATTATGTGGCGAATCTCCAGTGTCTTTAATGCTTAGAAGTCGCAGCATAAGACCTGAAGTGGGCAAGTCGCTCAGAATTCTGTGTATTGCTAACGAACTGGGTCATTCCTCTTCCTGATGATAGGTTCCTGATGTCGCTGATTGGACCCGTCACTAGCCAGGAAGTACACACAATTCCAGTAAGGGGCAAGCTAACTTTGTGAAGCATCCAGTATGGTGTCGTTACCATTATAGAGCCTAGACAACGTTGGCATTGTGGTTTTACTGCCAATGACGTAATTGATATTGTTAATATTATTAATAGTAGGCTAGAATATAGCTTTTCCTCTATTAATTCCTCCCTACCTCTCTTTCTCTTAATCCACGTTCCTGTCACTGCCCCTCCCTCTCCCACACCCCATAACTTCCCCTGCTCCCCCGGTCTCTCTTTCCCTGTCAGTCTCTGTCTCCGTTTCTCTCTCTCTCTCTCTCTCTCAGCATCTCTCTCTTCTCTCTCTCTTCACTCTCTTTGCACTCTCTCTTCTCTCCCTCCCTCCCTCTCTCATCTCGCTCCCCCTGTAATTTTACATTTGAGACTAGCTTATGGTTCTCCGGCAAACCTTCTGGTATCTATAGACAAATGTAAAAGAAGACAAATGATATATAGATCAATAACACGTCTCAGAGTTAGTATTAACATCTCTTATATAACAGTTACTGTCACACATTGGATAATGCATTGTTAATGGTACAATTCCTATTAACTGATACAAACTTAAGAGCAACCCGGATAATAGCCCGTGTCAGTCATACACTTAATTATCCAACACTTGCTGGTACCATTGTAAACCCCTTTAGGACCTCGGTTCCAAACTACAGAGGCCATTAATGTAACGAACACCGCCTATCTCTTTAACTCTCGCGAACTCTCGCGAACATCCAAATTAATAATCGCTGTATCGGACAGAGTTAGTGCAAAGTCGATAAGGCTCCTCTGAAATCAATGGAGAATATATATCGTCCACTTAACAAGGATTACTCAGTCCCATTTGCATTTTCTCCTTAATATACACTTGATACGTCGAGTACGTCAAACGACATGAACGCAGTGAAAAGGTGACTCGCTGGTGATCTCGTGTGTAGTGGACGATTGGCAGGACACTCGAAAGACGTCAATTCAACTGAGTTTCTATATGGGCTACTCTACATTTCATTACACTTTCTACCACTATATGTTTCACTGCTAGTGGAAGGACTGACCGAACGACCACCATGCACGTACACGCATAGGTCTACGCCTTGAAAATAATATACATCAAAGCTGAGAGTAAATTACTCTATTAGTGTGATTTTCGAAAGTTCTACAAATACTGCAGTGAACAGCTTAGTAGACAGGCAGATGTAATGTTGTAGTGTAGTTTTCATTAAAATATTTTGATATTAAAATCGTAATTGATGTTTCATGAAAGTTCGTGTTCACGATTACCAGGCATGCTCCGATTTGCAATGCATATGTACTTCATATGCCGAGGGTCCTCTGCATGAGTGAATAAAGGTTCTGTTATGTTCTGTTCTGTTCTGTTCTGATCTGTTCACACCAGAAACACGTATTCGCGCATTATTTGTTCCGCGGATGTGATGTTTGGTGCCAATTTGGTACGCATTGACCAACATAGTCTGGCAATTGAGGAACTATCAATGAACGACATGGTCGTCAAACATTGTCGTCAAACATTGCCGTCAAATACTGTCGTCAGGCATTGCCGTCAAACAGTACCATTGATGACAAACTACAACACAAACAAACTTAAACCACTTCGCGACATGTCGAGCAAGAAGTTATAATTCGATTTTCAGAGATTGACAGAATTCTTACTAGAACTGAATGGAGATTGTGTTATGGTGAATGAAGCCATAGTGAGAACCACTACTAGATTGCATCGTTTAAATATAGTAACATTCGTGTAATATGACGAGAACACGCAGTAGCAATGGATGTAACATTGCAAACCATCTCTCGTGGATTTTGAACATGCATAATACTGTCTTCACTGAGGGTCCCATTCAAGATTTGATCTAGATCCATTCGTTTTGTAGTTCGATGAGCTATTTATATAACTACATGTCATTCACGTATTGAAACCAACGCATTATTAATTCGTTGTAGGTAATGAAATGTCTTCGCGATTGGTGGTTCGTGTTTTTATTTCTGCTCGTAGCGTGACATTAACTGCCATGATTATACTTTTTAATGATGGGTAATCTGCATAGGAACATTAATACAAATGCAAAACTGAAAATTATTTCAATCACATTATCTGAAAATCACACGAGCTTGTTCAGTTTCTTATTCAGACAGTCAAGAAATCCATAAAATACGTTGAGTAAAGCTCGTCTTCTACGGTAATTAAATGGCGGAATAATAAACTCGGCATTTAATTTGTCTAAATAACCAATGCTTATTTCGATAACATTTCTAATACTACGCAAGTCCAAACTTTAAGATTTGTTTCCATTTCCCCTTTATCAGGTTTAACACTCTCCATGCAGAAGGCAACCGAAGATGCTCTAAAGAGCAGTTCCTGTGGATAATCCAGCAGGGAGAGGGTCAAAGCAGTGGCCAAGCCTTTGCCATAGAGACTGGGTGGACCAAGTTAGGAAGTGGGGCATGGTAAGGAGACACAAGGGTCTTCCCACTGTAATTGTATGGAGAAGTCGTATATAGCAGATAACTGAAGGTTAATTACTTAGCGGTCTCCAAGCTGTATACAAAGGGAGACTATTTCTGAATTATATGTAATACTATTCCGGGTTTTAGTGAGATTGCATGCAGAAGTAGTTGCGATCCGAGGGCAGTGTTGGTTCCTGGTCATTGAATTAATATGAACTGGGTACTGAAGTTTGTTGGTTGGTCAGTTGACAGAAACGTTTATCTTTACTAGAATGCAAAGCTTAAAGGCATACCATCACGGTTTGTTATCATATTTCATGGTCAAGCGTATTTTTACCTAAATGTATGTACATTTGGTTTGTCTACACGCATATATTGGCTACAAACTAAATGTTGCGCATGTCCCATTCGTTTACAATAAGTTCAATATTTTATGTAATGTTGTGTCTCACGATAATACATACAAACACAGAGTAGATTTTGGTGTTTCCCCTTTACTACTTTACCAGTAGGCCCTACGATCATTGTTCGAACTCTAATTATAATTTCAAATGTATTTAGTTTTTGGACATATATGTAGTTGTTTTGCTTAAAGGCATAATATCACAGATTAAGTTGTCGTTTAAGATCGAATTGGAGTTAAAAATGCAAAGTGCATGCTCTTAGCATACATACATATACACCCTTTGAGTTACGTCATTTCGTAATAAGAGATCCCAGCGGTTGGACAACGCCATTATAACATTTTAATTATACAGAATTGTCTCAGTTCTGCTAAGAAATATAGATTCTTGTCATCATTATACATTCATACCTCGTTCGTCTTGCATTTTGCCTCAATTACTTCAAATCTCTCTGTAGTCAGATTTCCTGACAAGTAGACATTATCATCATTTACATTTGAAGCAATGATCCATGTTAATCCTGCTCTTCTCCAAGATGTCGTAGAAACAGGATCCTAGATGATGTATCGGCTGTGTTATTGGTTATCGTATGTAATGTATCGGTGATGAAATTGGATACCGTTTTAAGAAATGAGTGGCTTGCATGTCGCAGTGTAAAGGTGAAATTAGTTGCAATTGTTTGTCTGCCATTCGTCGTTATCAGAGTTATCCAATATCCTAGTTTTTAACTATTGGAAAGTACATTCACTTGACATACATAAAATCATGTTTGTACTTCCAAAAACCCTTCCACCGCTGTTTGGTAGACACAT
>JAVCKZ010055658.1:0-16600 GCA_034780755.1 Lepetodrilus elevatus | reverse complement strand
TACGGCGAGTGCTTTGTTGATAGCCCTATTTGCTTCCCCTGTAGCTATGGGGTGCCAGAATAGATAGCAAAATAGTATACGGGGCAGCTACAGATCTGCAGCTATAAATACTAGTGTTGATCAATGTTTTAATCTTGATGCTGAAGAACAATGAAGAGGAACACAGAATTCACCACAGCTTGTCCACTTGTAATACTGACAAACAATAAATTCAATTCCATTTTGCAAGTAACAATCAGTTCAAGATCACAACAAAGACGACATCTTTAATAAATGGTTATCAGAAGAGTTGTTGAAGATGACTACAAATTCTACAATGCTAGACAACAAGGCCATGACATAGCTCAGTGTTCCTTTGGACCATATTGAGCTAATACACTATCAAAATATTTCCTCTAAAGTCTAATTAATCATTTCAATACGGTAATCCTAACGTCCAAATAAAACTGGTGTATATTTTTGTTTTTAATAGATTAACAATTGAAATGATTACAACAACATGCATGTAATGTAGTTTCATCCTAAATAGAAAAGATAAATTGATAGGACCCGCCTAAATTATTAGATTAATAAAGACAGCTGTAAGCTCTCTTTCCAAAGTTCACTAACTACATTACGACAGCTCAACTTTCTGCCTTCTGGATTAATCACAACCTGATCTACAAGGCATTCACAGTTGCCACCAGCATAACTCTATTAGGGTTAAATCTATATTGTGAACTGTAGACTACATGAATACTATGCTGCTATGACCGCAATATTTTACTTAACCATTCTCCCTGCTGAATAAACTCAAAGTGTTCTATTTCTGCATGTGATTGGGCAACTTAAGTTGCCTTCAGCAGGGAGAGGGTTAAGGACATGGACTGGTACTAACAGTAGCAGTGTTAACTTCATGCATCTACACATCTTGGTTACTACACATCATACTTTACAAAAATAACAGACTTTTTTCAGGCACAATTTTCAAGTTGTTCAGTCAGTCAACAGTACAAGTTATATGAAAGTCCTCTCTAACCCTCTCCCTGCTGGATTAGACACGCAAACACTGCTCTTTAGGGCACCTACAGTTGCCTTCAGCATTGAGAGGGTTTAATATGTGCATGCAATAGGCTCTGTTAACTCTCCATATGCTGGTGGCAACTGGAGATGCCCTAAAGAGCAGTACACAAGAGGTCCTATTCCTGGCAATGTAGTTGAATATTGGAACTAGGTGAATCGAAACGCATATACGGTTATTGAATTTTGACCTAGATAACCAGCAGACTAAATTAATCTAGCAAAACAATAAACTGATAAATTTAGTATTAATATCATATACAGGCAAGAAACAGCACTGTTGCCTTAAAATTTAACAGTATAGGGCAATAATTTGAGGAACACAACTATATATTGATTGCCATTGTTATAGTCTGTGTATAAAAAAAAAATTAACAATATTTTTGAATTTTACCAAATTACTTGCACATTCCCAGTGAGTTTTTCTATACTTTTTACATTTTATTGTTAATGAAAATGCCAAAATACTTCCAGAACAGATGTAACATTCACCACAATACACACACACACAAACGTATGTTGCATGGTGTGTATCTACTGAGTTTTGAGGACCAGTCATAAATGTTAACGATATTAATTGGGCAGACAGATGATATAGGGATAAGGATAGAGGATGGAAAAGATGATGATTACTAGAATGGAGATGAGGATTTAGATGAGGATGAAGATGACAGTATTTCTACAACAAACATGCAGGTCATACGACTAGGCAATTACTGTTGATCAATTCAATTGCAAATTTAATGCATAACACGCAATGAAATTCGTAACCCACAATTGGCACAATGAAACATTGAATATACATCGTAAAGTTAAAATCTCAAATTAATTACCTTTGAACAGTTTCATAATCAATACATTTACCATTTACTGTTATATCATAAAATAATTTTATTTTTGCATTGACAAGACATTTCTCCAGGATCTGAGTACAACATGTATCACACGGAAAATTACAAAGTACAAAGGGAGGTTATCATGTATTTGCTCAATGGCAGCCATGAAGCTTAATTAAACTGTTGACCAATTAGTTTTTCGTTAAGTTCTACAATAAGAACAAAAGTCAATCCTCAAACTCAAAATTACAATTAGGATTAGTTCAGTGATTTCTGGCCACTTTGAACTCTAGCTTGTTAAAACTTGAAAGATATGAAGAAAAACTCCATTTGGGAAGTGCTCTTAAAATTCTCTTATTTAATTCATACCCCCAAAAAATAGATTCTTTACAACAGAAAAATATTTCTTTCTATCAGTAGTTATTTAAAAGAGAGTTACGTCCAATGACAATTTAAGAAAATTGCCATCTCAACAAGTTTGAAATTTGAGGGAATTTTGAAGTTTGTATGGCAGATATCTGGGTTGTGTCTTAAATCTACTAAAGATTATTATGCAAAGATTTCAAACATACCACTGAGATTCCTGTCGGTGATTCTGAAGTTGAGCGGACAAAACGCCTTGGAGGACACGATTTTAGCACCTTCTTTCATGTTAGAGAATCTGAGTTTCAGCTGAAATACAGAATGAAAAATAGTTAATATTATGTCATTTGCTTCAATATTCTTCCCGTAAAAATATATTGAAATGTGTAGTGTACACTCTCAGATTTATGCCAGGGTTAAGATTTATGTCCAGCAGCCCGATCAATTTCTCCTAATGGTAAAGCTATCCTACGGGCTAATAAAAAAAAAATCATGTTTTGTTATTTATGTTATTACTCGGGTGAATATGTTTTAAAGTTAAGTTCTAAGCCTGTTATTCCCGAACTATATAGTATGGTGGGTTTTTTAAAACACAAGATATTACTGGAAATTACTGTAGAGTACAATTACTGGAGATTATTACTGGAGATTACTGGCAGATTATTACTGGAGATTACTGAGATTATTACTGGAGATCAGTGAAGTTACTCACCTGATGATCTACCTGAGGTCCAAAGGCGAAGTTGTTTACAAATATCACACTGAAATATAAAAATGAAATTTGCTCAAGTCAAAGACGACAAGCAGAAACACTAGTAGTGCTGCTTGTTTTGTCAGAAAGTGGCTAGCTGAAGGCTGCGAGAGTATGTTACATGACGGCGAAAGTGCAAAGCAAGCAGCCTCGGCTCACTTCCATTCAGCCAAATTGAGCCGGTCACCAGATACCCGCTCAAGTAACGCAGGAAGTACCTTAAACGAGACACAACAAACCGCCTACCAAACGGCAAAAGAAACTCCACTACCGTATTTGTACAGATGAGTAAAGCATTCCATGACATAGTATATAGGGTAGCTGTTCTGACTGTACATTCTGTCCGACGCATGCACGGTTACCAAGGATCAACACCGCACAGTGTAACTGCGTATGCGTCGGACAGAAAGTACAGACAGAACAGCTAGAAAGGAGCAGTCCCTAGATCACCAATAAATCAACATAGCTTAAATTACAATCTTTTCAACAAAGATAAATACACCATGAAAATTTTCCTTGTATTTCAACATAGCAATTGCAATATTTAAATGATCATGTCCGAGAAAATTCTATAGACGTGTACAAATCTTAGAATAATGTTCAGGGAAATATTTACTCACGTTGCAGTATTTATTCTTTCTTTCATTTCATCACATAGAAAATCTCCCTTTTCCAGCTGAAAAATTAAAGTATAACGTTAAAGTCTGCAGAACAATACATTGAGATAAATCATAAAATTATTATTATATTTTTATTTTTATTTGATTGAATTAATACTTTAGGTTGCAGCAGGAATATTTCACCCATAGGCGATGACATTTATTTATTTTTTTAATTCAAAGAAACATTTGAGAGACTTACTTTATATTCACTATGTTTCTTCCCATACCACTTTGTCCATTTACGGAACTGTTTGTCCATAGCCTGAAAACATACAAAAGCATTCTGTCAAACGTCCTAACATCGCTATGCATAAACACACACGCAACATAGCCAATATAATTCCTAGAGCACAGGAACGCAAGTTTCTCATCGAGAATCTTACTTTCATGACCAACTATTTTTCTGGACAGTTACGATGGACAAGATTATGTGGATTGTTTGCACTATAGAAGAAGCATTATTATCAAATTTTGTATTATTAGTATTATTATTCTTGGACGTTGACATTACAACGAAAGATAATATGGTAGATCCAACTATTATTGTTATTATTATAGTTATTATTATTGTTAGACTGTGACATGATGACAAAAGACAAAGCCGGTAGATCTAACAGCCACACTGCCTGCCTGGCCGAGGGCTGGAATGCTGTGCGCTCACCTCCTGATACAGTGCCGGCCACTCGGCCTTCTCCATGCCGTAACACATCTTACACGGCGTTGCAGATGCCACCTGCAGTACCACCTGACCCACACCTGAAACACACCGCCACAGAACTGTCACTAAACAAGAATACGCCTGCTGAAAACTTACCACATGCGAGACGTTCAGTTCATAAAAGGTAAAACAAGCTTTCGCTTTGTTTAATAAATTATTTTAAAATAATATAATAATGCTATTTTATCCGAGGGATGTGTACAACAGTCTCGGAGGGATGTGACAATGGTCAGACAAAACGAGGAAGTCACTGACCACTGCCGAGGTCTATGAAGGAATCGTTTTCCGTGAAGTTGATGGATCGGATCATCTGATCCACAAGCTCGTAAGACGTCTCTCCATAAACCTGACAAACAACAAAATAAATGCTTACTTTACAAAATAAAATGCATACTATATCATCAATGTATTAACTTTCATACTACCAAAACAAACTAAATATCAAATATATATTGTTGTCATGCTCTAACTTCAATTTGTACAATTTGTACAATTCTAATACAGAAGTACCTGAAATGTTACGTTCAAAATGATTTCACTCACATCATGATCCGTAGAACAGAATGAATGAATTAGTACTTTAGGCAGCAGTAGGGATATTTCACCCATATACCATAAAGCTGCAACACATGTAGCCCTACATGTTTCAACAAACCTGCAATCACCATACATCATCAGTCAGCTAATAATTCAGCTAATAATTCTGGGCCAGTATTCTCGAAACTTCTTATCTAAGAACTTCTTAATGAGAAAAGATCTCTTCAAAAGAACGTACACAAGCAGAAAACCAGTTAGGCAAATTCTTAGTACTTACTAATGAATGAATGTAATATTGTTTTACGTCACAGCGGGAATCTTTCACCCATAGGTGACGACTAGTACTTACTAACTTCTTAGGACTCGCGCAGTTTCGAGAATTCAGGCCCTGGATAATAGGGATTCTCGGAGACACGTACCTCGGGTGAGAATGGTTCGTACTGGTTGAGTTTGTCGGGGTCGGTGACTGCATGGTTGTAACACTGCTGTAGGATGTGTTTGAGCAGCAAGGGGCTGGGACGCTTGTTCAACTGATAGGTACGCGACGTTCCTTTGAACTGCAGAGAGAAAAAAAAACATAACATACAACTTGATCTTAATTAATTTAACCCTCGTCATGCTGGACTACCAGGCAAAATGAGGGTTGAGTTTGGCGCTATATAAATGGACATATTATTTATTATTATTATGCCTCCTGAGGTAATGATTCAGCGTTCAGTTATCCTTATTTCATTTATCAGTGTAGTATGAATGAATGAATTAATGTGGTATGTCGCAGCGGGAATATTTCACCCTAGGGCGACGACTCGTCGTAGCATGAAATTGAGGTTAATATTGATTGATGGATTGCTTAATTTAACCCTCTCCCTGCTGGATTAGACACTGGTACAGCCCTTTAAGGCATCTCTGGTTGCCTTCAGCATGGAGAGGGTTAATGGTTTATGTCGATGCAGGAAAATGCGACGAGGAGAGAACGTTTGTTATGGAGCTAATATATCTAATATCTGGGGGGAGGGGGGTATTTTGAGGACTATTTGAGGTTTTTTAGAAGTAAATATGGAAATAGAAATGATTGTCACACACGGTATGGAAGGACCAGTAGTGGCTGTTGTACGTACCAACTGAAGAACACTGTCGAGAGACCGGTTGTATTTGTCGCACAGGTTCTTCATGCTCTCGTAGCTGAAAACAAAACAACAAAAATATAAGAACATAAGTATAATTTGAAATTGAAAGTACTACCATGAAACCTTACTCTGATGAGTGGAATCTGGTCAAAGTTCAGGTCATTGTTGCAATATCAGAAAAAGTTGTCAGGCATAGGTGATATATTTCCGCTGTGACAAAAAAAACACTAATTCAGTAATCGAAAAAGTAATAAAAGTATACATATGATCACACTCGTGTTCTGCCGATAATTTAGAATACAGCAACAATACAATATGCCTATCAAATTAATCATCTAATTTCAATAAGTATCACAGATAGACAAAAACATTACTAACAAAAACATGTTTATCTATCGATGACACACAATTTTAAACACATTAAACATTTGTTCTTGTTTACCAGCGAAGTGACATTTTAATAATTAAAAAATAATATATTTTTATTAAAATAAAACAAGAAAGTATCAGCAATTAGTGTCAATAATAAAATATATTTACCAAGTAGAGAAATACGTGGGCTACGATAATTAATTATCTACAACAGCTGTTACATTGACATCATTATGTGTGAAGACGATATGACGCATTAATTTCTGTGACATTTGCAACGGCATTTCATTTGAATGTTACAATGAAAACCACTGGCCTTGAACCGTGGCACAATTACCCCAAATTGCAAGAAACTCGTGTAACGCCCGGGAGGCTGTACTTTGCAAGACCATCGCCACAGGATTAATCAATACCAAAAATAATAATCCGAAATAATCTTGTCTAGACAAACTATCATTAACAAATTCCTTGAAATTCAGTTGAATTGAGATATATAATGATATTGCATATTAATAAACTATGCCAATTTAACAATAACATATCCCCCTCGACCCTCCCTGTATAGTACGGTACTGCTGCCATTATTAAAACGGTCATCTTGAGGTCATCTTGCGGTCAAACAAGTTCAAACCAAAAAAAAAACATCACGAAAATGGTGTCTTGAATAATATTGGACAAATTGCACTTTGAGAATGACCCTGCATAAATTCATCTCGTCCAAACCGAGAAAGAAAGAAAAAATGGCAGAGACAGACTTTCCAGTGACAAAATCAATGCGAGAATCCAAAGACCCATTTCTCCAACGCATCCAAACTACAGATAATTAACCTCTCGTAGAAGTGCGGAAGGCATCGCGGAGCAGGGCCTACGACAGCACTGCGCTGACATGGCACCGAGCCCGTCTGAGAGCCTGACATTGATTGCTCAGGCTGGCTTGAGCTGCCAATGAGGAAGTATTGATCTAGCCGACCAATTGGCTGGGGAGACGAAAACTACTTGTCTGTCCTAGAAATTGAGGCAAATCTTCCGCAGAAACCTGCAAAGCTCAAAGCCCATCCCCCAGGGATAATGGAGTGTCAAAACAATGTATGGTCATTTTGTTATTATATCTTACGTGGCTTAAGAAAATAAACTGTGTTACGAAAAGTGTGTTATCGATATGAAAACTAGAGAAGTCGAACTCGAACTCGTCCTCAAGCCATGCTGATGTCAGAGGAGTGCGAGGTCGTTTGCGATAACTTATACGATGATCAATAGCATAAATTAACTCTGTTACGTAAAGTGTGTCACCCGATAGACAAACATCTTGTTTTGAGATTTTATTTTGCAAGGAAGTAAGAATTATTCTACGTGGGTAAATTAATTGTCTAGGTGTAGTGAATCAATTATCTACATCTGTTCAGTTCACATGGTATCGTATGATGACAGGAGACATTAATTTGCGAGACATTTTCAAATCCCACACAAACAACCAATCAATAGTCATACTGATGATGTACATCCTGAACAGCCGCTTCACTCATCAGAGCCTACATTCAAGTTTGCAATATCTCAATTTTTACAGAAAATTCCATCAATATTCAAGAGAATTTTGTAGCTATTAACCTTCTCCCTGCTGATTGTTATATATATAGCACTTCGATCGTCTTATGGAATGAGCCCATGAATAATATAAATATGGTCATAATGTATGAATGAACACCTAAAATTAGAGTCCAGTCGTCAGTAGTATATAATTTAATTGATACAGATATTAATATGAAGTCTATGGCACTGTTGTGAGCCGAGATATTGCAAAAACTGTAAATCTTGGCATAATTGGCGGCCATCTTGGAAAACAAAATGGCGAATATAATATATTTTGTAACTGTTGTCATATTTGAACTGCGTGGCACCAAAAACATCGGAATAGATGTTCAAATTTAATCCATATCTTTAATATTATTCGAAATATTATAGAACATTGAAATTCACATCGCCGCCGAAATTGTGTTCATAATTTGTATAAAAAAAGGTGATGGAATAACACTGATTTTTATTATTATTATTACAGTGCTCCCTCGATATAACGCCCTTTGCTAAAGAAAAAAACTCCAGTTATATTCGTTGATATAATGCAGTTATTATAACGCAGGTGGTATGTCATGGTAGAGCCCAATTTCAGCGTTATATCTAGGGAGCACTGTATTATAATATTTATTATTAATTATTATTATTATTCTTTTTTTTTTTAATTATTATTATTAATTTGGATTTAAGCCATTTGAAGATCCCTTACATGGAATTTAGAAGGCTCCCTGCGTATTAGATAACTACTTAGATCAGCAAGTACAACAAGTTCAATACAGCCTATTATCGATCAGCGGCACACCGACATACTAGCTTGTACTACAAGTTATAGTGACAGACAGTAACATACAGCCACCAAACAATAGCATACATTGACACACAAAACACCTCCCACGCATTCTTACAAACGTTTACATAGCGGCTTCGTGGATTGACTCGAGATATGGAAATCCATATAAGGCCACAACAAATTATTAAATGCTGCCAATGATTAAATGATTTTTAAAATACACTACAACTACAACTACATATTCCCCGATACTAATAATTTACCACTCCAGATATGGACGGGAACATGTATTTCCTGGAATGGCGGGATCTCTCCCACAGACCTGTGCGGAACAAACACTGACCGCGGAATAGGCCACAAACTGTGTACTTAACCAAGCTATCATCAACATACACCAGCGAGCATATGCTTAAGCAAACACCCCCAGACAAACACCAGGATAACATCCGACACAACCATCTCTGCTAGGTCTGGTAATGGTAAATAGGTCTGGTAATGGTAAACAGGTCTGACAATGGTAAATAGGTCTAGTAATGGTAAATAGGTCTAGTAATGGTAAACAGGTCTGACAATGGTAAATAGGTCTAGTAATGGTAAACAGGTCTGACAATGGTAAATAGGTCTGGTAATGGTAAACATGTCTGACAATGGTAAATAGGTCTGGTAACGGTAAACAGGTCTGACAATGGTAAATAGGTCTAGTAATGGTAAATAGGTCTAGTAATGGTAAATAGGTCTAGTAATGGTAAATAGGTCTGGTAATGGTAAACAGGTCTGACAATGGTAAATAGGTCTGGTAATGGTAAACAGATCTAACAATGGTAAATAGGTCTGGTAATGATAAACTGGTCTGACAATGGTAAACAGGTCTGTTAATGGTAAACAGGTCTGACAATGGTAAACAGGTCTGACCATGGTAAACGGGTCTGACAATGGTAAACAGGTCTGGTAATGGTAAACAGGTCTAGTAATGGTAAACAGGTTTGGTAATGGTAAACGGGTCTAGTAATGGTAAACAGGTCTAGTAATGGTAAACAGGTCTAGTAATGGTAAACAGGTCTGACAATGGTAAACGGGTCTGGCAATGGTAAACAGGTCTGGTAATGGTAAACAGGTCTGGTAATGGTAAACAGGTCTGACTATGGTAACTGACCTCTTGGGGTCGATGTCCTGCAGCGCATGGTTCTCCATGGCCAACTTCAGCTCCGGGAAGTCGTCGCACACCCATCTGGAAGAGAAGAACACCTTTAAAACACACCATTTTCAACAATAGTATGGCACAATTTAAGTCATCACACACCTATCTGGTAGAGCAGTACACCATGCGTCCCCAGGACTAGTAAAAAAATTGAAACCCAAGTGAAACCCTGCATATATCTTTATCAAAGATGATTTAAAATATAGCACAAATTCAAAGGGATCGCGCAGCCATCAGTGGAAGAGAATTAAATCCTAAAAACAAACAACTGTTTGAGGTACATCAAGTTCAACATGGTTAAATAAGTGCAACTTCTTTCAATGGTATTTCCTATATCACAGCTTGTGAGTTTCTGACAGGAAGAAAGCTACAACACCTGTAGCACTGATTGTTGCAGGAAGCAGGCTGGCCGGTATCAATGAACCGAGGGTGATATCTGTACTCGCTGACAGACAACAGTGAATCCTATCATGATCAGGGCAGAAACAGTCAGAAACGCATGTCAGGTTCGAACTCATGACAGTTGACTCAGAAATCCTATGATTAAAGTGAGTGAGTGAATATGGAGTTTAACGTCGCTGCGGGAATCTTTCACCCATTGCGACGAGAAAACTATGATTACTGCTATGGAATAGTATTTTAACTTCAATTCAAATGTATAGATTTGGAATTCTTAAAAAAAAAAAAACACGAGAAAATGTTTGTCAAACAGAAAAAAAATTCATTGAAAAGATGTGTATTTATTGCATTTGATAGAGCCAAACTTGAACAGTATACAACCCAAGTTGCCGTTCAAGGCACTACGAAGTTATCATTCAATTCATGCAAGGCACTACAAAGTTATCATTCATCATATGCGCTATCTTCTCTGTATCCTAGATAACACGCCCATTAATCGAGATTAAACTTAGTCAACATACTATGAACATTTGAGACAACACACTAGTAACAATAATGTTTAAATTACAATAGAATATATGAGAAAACATTTTTCACACGATGCAATTTTAGCACCTGTAAAACAATTAAATTTGTTTGTATTTCTATGATCGTACAATGACATAATATTATACTGACTACCTCTATATTCAAATATCATTATGTATCCATGGCAATGTAAATGGTATTCATTATGAAGTCATCCCAAGATAAATGAGGTCAATGTGGTATGAATGAATCGAAGCGTAATAAATTCTTGAGGGCGAAAATAGTGTAAATACTGCGCAGCTCGCGTACAGCGCACTGACAGCATAACTATGGTTTAACAATGGCATTCAAATTTGCTGAATAAGCTTTTACTGCCGACTAGTATGATCGCTATAACGTATTGAATGCTACTTTGCAACGCCAGATGATCAATATCCCTCGCGAGCATATATCGCCATTCACATGTTCAATATAAACACTGCATGGCAGCCAAAACAGAAAATGTCAAAGTGACCCTGACGTTCTTTAAAAATATTTTCTATGTATGTGTACTCTAGCGCGCCAAAAATACATCTGTCGTCACCATTCACTTAATCTTGGCGTTTAGCGATAACTTCCTAAAGTTAGCGAGGCTACAGTGCCATGTCATTAACTATTATTTTCAGAATAATTAATTAACACAGTCTTCTTTGTTGTTAATTAAAATGTTTGAACTATGGCTTTTGAACTTAGCATCAGCTATATTCTTGAACATTTTAATAATCTATGAAATTCATGAAAGTAAGTTCCAAACGAATTAGTTGAATGTAGGGGGGTTATTTGGAGTTTGGATTGGTGTGAGTTTGAGTTTGGGGTTAATTAACGAGTTTGGAGGAGTTTGGACTGGTTGGCGTTGTGCGATTAGGGTCCGACTTGGGGGTTTGTGTTGAGTATGGATATGTAGTGTGGGTTTGGGGTTGTATGGAAATGTGTTATATGAATTAGAGGTTGTATAGTGCTAGGGTTGTATGGTGCTAGGCAGGGCTCGACAGTAAGGATTGTCCACCTGCCCGGGACAGGTATTATCCACAGACGGACAAGTGAAATAGCCCAGATTAACAAGCCCTTTTCACATTAGTTACATGTCCGACAGTAGACAGATGCCTCAAAAAGTTAATGTAGAGCCCTGCTAGGGTTGTATGGTGTTCGGGGTTGCATGGGTTGGCGTAAGGAATTGTGATTGTGTGTATTGGCTTAGGTCAGGATGTCCTAACCATGTAACACCATAGCTAATTAACACTATTTGTGCTGCAAATCTGATACTACTAGTGATAGTATGAGAAGACTCGAGGCCTGGTACAGTGGTGGGCGATAATGTAATGATATATAGCTTATCAAGTAGGTAATGATCACATTACTATCAGCCCAATGTCTACAATCAAGTGTATATTAGGTAACAGCACAACCCAGAGCTTATCGTTCATAGAACAGTTTCAGGACATGACCCAATTTCACCATAATCATTAAAAAAAATATTACAATAATGACATCGCAGTTTATTGCCTGTATATTGCAAGTCTGAATATTATATTTTCAGTAAGTTGGATAAATCTCTCAATCGGTCGCGTTGTATGCCACATTTTGACCAGAAAGCAATAGATTTTGTTCACACAACCAGTGCACGTGATAAGCGCACCGCTCTCCAGAGCAGGGACAGTCGCGCAGACCCCGCAATGACCCTAGTCGGACTTGGAAATCGATAATGGAATGTGAATTGCGCTGGCCTGGCGCAGCTAGCCATCTGTCAGGCAGAGATATTGATTCCGTAACACATACTAGAGTGCAGGCCTTAGTAAGGCCGTCAGAGTGAGTTCCAGGCTCACATACCAGACACCAGTGAACAAACGTGTGGGCTCCATGTCTGTGTACAGTTATTGATCTGGTTTGACAATACAACATACTTATATAATATTGTTAATGGCCGTCTGCGTCATACACACGATGCACGCACTCACGGCAAGTCAATGGAGCATATACTATAATATAATAGCAAGTCTGATTGAGGGAGAAGAAAGTAAACTATATTCAAATAACAATACATTCTATTCATTTACGTACAAATAAGTACAGTCCAATAAGCAGTAAACAAAATTGTATAGGACGAGTTTTTACTTATATTAATCCTACACCAATCAGGGTAACAATTTGAGTGAGTGAGTGAATATGGAGTTTAACGTTGCTGCGTGAATCTTTCACCCATTTGCGAACAAGTACCATTTATTTTATCATCTTTTGGTATGATACGAACAAGTGGAATCGAACCCGCGACCTTCCACACTCCGCAGACGTTCTAACCATTATGCCACGGAGCCGATTCCTGTACACGAGACATCAGCACTAATCTTAGAAATGTATGACCTATTTCATAGCAGTACTAGTTGCCTTCTCTACTATTTTCTAGCGGGAAGAGCTCTACGTTATCTATTATCCACATTCATGACAGGACATGCTCTTAGTATTATTGCTAGAGTTGTTCATAGTTCACATGTTGTTAGTGTTGTTCATGTGGCACATGCTATTAATGTTGAAAATGTTGTTGTAGGTCTGAGTAGGACTCTCAGCTGGGAATATTCATGTTTGCATTAATTGGTAAACAATACAGCAACCATGGCAACAGTGAACAATGCGAGATGTACATTAATTATAATATGAACATTATATTGATTATTTAATGTTAGTAGGTTAGTACCTAGATAGTAACTTACTAAAAGCAATCATCTGTGTTTATTGCCAATCCCTGGAATTATCCTTGGAATTATTTATTGTTTTACGTCACAGCGGGAATCTTTCACCCATAGGCGACGACAAAGTAACATATGAAACTAAAATAAAAAGTTACAATAATACTAAATAAACTATCAACCTTAGTTAGAAAGCGGTACGCTATCTGCTGCTGATGAAAAGAAAATTATACGAATGGAGAAGTCGGATATCACAGCTGAATCGTGGCTATATTTAATAATAAAGATGAACATCAGATACATCAGAAGAATCACATCGGAGAATTTCCCGAGAAGCAGTAACTTTTAGTTCATTCCCCTTGCCCAGACTCCGCACGAGATACTTAACGTAGCAAATTCCGCGATGACGCAACCAAATTCACAGGCGACCCTGCTGTTGGTCTTGCAGTCTAGTCCCTCACACCCAAACACATCGCTGGACCGACATCGCAAATACAAAAGGTCA
The DNA here is from genome assembly GCA_034780755.1 of Lepetodrilus elevatus. Lineage (NCBI taxonomy): Eukaryota > Metazoa > Mollusca > Gastropoda > Lepetellida > Lepetodrilidae > Lepetodrilus > Lepetodrilus elevatus. Next base: position 2,466 of record JAVCKZ010055658.1, on the reverse strand, counting down.
TTGACCCTGTGTGATAGAACAACAAACCGTTTCTTCTTTATTTTGTATTTTTGGATTGATCCTGTACGTGACGCGTAGGGGTTACGACGCTAGTCACGCTACTCGTGCTAGACATTCCAGATTCTGCCTACCACTGGTGGAAATACTACAGATTACGCCATCTAACCCACAGACGCGGGAATTAGTACTAGCGTGATCAATAATGAAAACGTGCAGATACTGACGTCATTGTTACCCAATACCATGAATGTGACGCCAGCCCTGTTGATGATGAGTTTAAGTCGCCGAGTTGAAAGCGGGGAAAAAAACACCATGATTTTGTTGTTTGATGATGTCATTGTCGTGGTCACAATAGATATATACACCCATTGTTTGTGACATAACTAGGAGCGGCGTAGTGACTAGGCATGACATTTCAATAGTCATGCTTTAATCAAAATCAACAAAATGGATCAAAGGCTACCAGGCTTATCACACTAACCTACCAGGAAGTCTTACAAGTTCCATCATGTCTAGCTCTAGTCAAACATTCATTTCACTGGGACATGAACATACTGTTTTAACAACTTTAAATGACCAATTGAAGTGTTTTTTCTGCCCATCGGCCGTCAGCAATTTGCCGATTTATTTTTCAAATGTCCGAAATGGCATGTTTAAAATACATATATATATTATCACCAAAATGTCTGAAACTATTTTACTGAGTTTTAGTCATTCAGGACAATTGTCTGAAACAAAGTTTATTGCAGTTGAATCACTGTAATTGTCATTATTTGTTAATCTGTTTTGTATGCAATGGGTAGCTAATATTATAAATGACAGCATGATAAAGAATGCCTACAAAATACTAAATTCCCATTAATCCTTGTTGTATAAAATCAAAGTGTTCCATTTCTGCATGTGATCGGGCAACTTAAGTCCCCTTCAGCAGGGAGAGGGTTAATATTACAATGTAAAATAAAATATTCCCTTCTGTGTAATCATAGTAGAAAAGCATTATCTTATCTTAACCCTCTCCCTGCTGGATTAGACAAAGCTCTTTAGGGCATCCCTGCCTCCAGCATGGAGAAGGTTAATAGTACTTTTAAGCATTGAAGCCTAAACCTTAGTAAAAAAATATTTCACCCTACAATCAGTGACCAGATAATAACCTCAACTATTATAGATCATAAATAGTGTAATCAAGTTAATTACCATATCAGTCTTAACGAAGGTCTTTCTTGGAATACATTACGGTAACTGAGGATTAACATGATTAATGAGAACCCTGCCTATCTTAGTCTAATCTTATCCAATCAGCGTGATCAGGGAAGGCTTCAGATATATGCACTCGATGCCCAGCTAGCACTGTTACCAATACTACGAACTACCAGTACCCGACTGACGAAGCACTGGAAAACCTCCGATACAGACCAATGCCCCCACGATAGTGCATAAAGTATGTTTACCAGCTGCCTAGCAACCATTGACTGCCTTGCTGTACATAGAACCCCATATTGATGTAAATGATTAACATAATTATTACAATCATATATAACATAGCCTGCTCTAAGACATATTGTGTATCAATACTGCATAAAATGTATTTATTGAATATTTTTAACATAACACGATAGTCGATACAGTAAAAGTACGATAATATTGTTTAGAAACCATTTGTACAAGCTGTTGTGTTGCGAGATGTGAAAGCAAAAGTGGAATTTTGTGTAGGTGTAAATCATGTCTCTCGGTGAAATAATATGTAATGCCCACTTACACGTTGTGAGCTACGCTGCATCACGATATCAATATTGTATGTAAGCTCGTCATAGTTCGTCATTAGTTCTCAACGAACTTGTGGTACTTCGCAACGTACTCGTGGTACTTCGCAACGTACTTGTGGTAGTACATTGTGAGAGATCGTAGATGGGGAAAAAGCTTTTGAACATGCGGAAAACTTTTGCAGTGATCGTACGACATCGTGTTCGGCACATGTTACAATCGTGTTGTGCTCTGCATTGAATTTAGTCTTGTTGATTGATTGAGTGATTTATTGTATTAATATTCCTTACGTCGCCGCGTGACTATGTGTAAACTATGATCAATGCCGAGCACAACACGACTATGACACGTGGCGAACATACTGTGACATTTCTCCCTAAGGGCTATAGACTACTCGTAGAAATTCATAACATTTGTTATTTCACTATTCGGGCTATTAACTTATAAAGTTAGTTTCTATTGCTGAAGTTATTGATTAACTTATATATCCACGACATATTGCTATGTGGTAGACATGGTACTGGTAGAAAGTATGTAGTAGCAGCAAATAACTTGATCAATTGTTGACCTTGATTTATCTATGTCACGATAGTCAATTTGTCTGATCAACGCACATCAGTATTTTTACCAATAGGAAGTCAAAGTAACGTGGAATCTCGTTCCGAGAAATTTTAGTTTGGGCGCACTTTCCGGGAAACTGTAAAG
>JAVCKZ010055647.1:0-16600 GCA_034780755.1 Lepetodrilus elevatus | reverse complement strand
CTCGGTACGAGAGATTACCGATTATCTTTCACTCGTGAAATTAATGTTGTAAGTCACTCGCTGAAGCTCGTGACTTATTACATTAATATCACTCGTGAAAGATAATCGGTAATCTCTCGTACCTCGTGGGTTATTGTCTATATATTATATGCCAAATATTTTTGTTCAAGAATGTTTATAAAATAATGACAATATCATTGTGTTGTTCATTGATGAACATCATAGAAGTCATTAGCGTTCATAGCCTGATGAATGATAATTGCTGACGTCATATAATTGTTCTTATGTCATCAGCATAAACCATTGACTTAAAAGTTACATCCTCAGCATAAACAATGGATTCGCGCTTCATGAAATTTGGTCTTGTGCTCTATTACGTTCATGGCACAATGAACGCTAATGACTCACCAGTCATTCCTTAACCCTCTCCCTGCTGAAGGCGACTTCAGAACACTTTGATTATATTCAGCAGGGAGGAGGTTAAATATAAATAATTTACCCTTTGGTCTGGACGGACTAGCAGTCTGACTGGTACTGTCCGAAGCGCCGGACCACTTGTCCTGGGGACGAAGCAGCAAAGGTGCAGCGGCGGACGTGGACCCAGGACCGCGACCCCGCTGACCGACATCGCCCCCCTGATCCGCTGTGCCTCCGTGCGGAGCAAGCGGATTGATGAGAATCAGATTGTTGGCTCGGGGCGGGGCTCCTGGGGGAGGGTTTCCGTGCTGACTGGGTCCCCTGGAAGACGAACCCCGATGGGCAGGTGTGGTAGTGTTGGGAGGGGTGCCACCTCTGCTGCCAGGAGCGCCACCCCTCCTTCTGCCGGTGGAACCGGGTCCAGATCGTCCCCGACCAGGCCGAGACTTGTACTGCTGCTGATGCTGGATGTTGAAGGCCTGCCGGTGATGTGGATGCTGGTCAAAGTTCCGCTGCTGAGGCTGCTGTTGTTGCTGCTGCTGCTGCTGTTGTGGGTAGAGGTAGTAGTTGCTGCTCCCTCTGAAGGCAGGCGGTGGCTGGGAATACTGGTTGAGGACATACTGGGGTGGCGGAACGGACTGAGTGCTGTAATAGTTCGGGGAGTAGGACTGCGCTGGGTGTGGGAGACTTCCTGGTAGGTACGGCGGCATCCCCTGGGGCTGAAACACGACATCTCCAGTGAGAGATTTGTTGCTTCACAGTGCAGCGGGAATCTTTCACCCATATGTGACAATCAACATTTAAAATCAAATTACATGATACATATTTGACGGATAGATAACCCTGATGCCCTTTTGTAACTTACCAGGAAAATGCGAGACAACAACCATGTTCATAAAGGTACCCGCCCAGCATTGAAAGTGGAACATTTTGAAATATTGTACCTGTATGTTCAGAATCTTAAGATTAATTACTCCGGTTCCATGAACAATACTGTAACAATGTCATCATCTCATGGTTGATAATAAAAGAAATCTCCCCACACCCCATCTATGTTTTAAAGTGTCATGGATACTTACTGGGTGATCTGTTACTATTTAAAGAACGATTAATAATAAAAATATGACGGAAAATAAATTTAATTAAATTTACATGTGACAAGGTATTACTCAGGCATTGCTAAGATACATTTTTACCAGGCAAAGCGTTTCACGGGTGTATATTTACACCGGACATGAATCAGGACATAAAGCACGGAATTACAGTTTATGTCCGGTGTAAATAATAAATATACACCCCTTTCGTGAAACGCAGGCCAGGTGACTACCACCACATATGTCATACTCTCAGATGCTGATCTGTAAGCAATAATTAGTATTACCACACTCCCAGATGCTGATTTGTAACCACTAATTAGTATTACCACACTCGGGGTGAAGGTTGTATTCTCAAGTGTCCTCAGGGCCGTTTCCTTCAGAGCCTTTAGATCCGGATCTTCTTCAAAAGGATTTTTCTTCTGCAAAAGGCACGGGGTGTAAATTCAATAATGAATGGATTAGTGCATTACGTCAAAACCGGAATAGTTCACCCATACGCGATAACTAAAAACCAGGGCAAACAAAATTAGCAAGAATTATTTTAATAGTACGAGTATGTGCCCATATCATGCTAATGCTTCAAGATATCATGTTGTTATGACCAATAGTGGTTCGAAATGTTACGTCCATCACTGTAAAATTGACATATGAATCAAATACACAATTTTATGTTGCAGCAGGTTTTTTTCACCCATTTCAAAACATGAAAGGATTTTCGGTGTTGTGAAAACTACGGTACATAAGAACCAACACTGACCGTTTTCATAGATGCCAAGGCAGCAAATCTAAGGGCAGCCAATTCTTCATCCTGTCAAATAAATGTTATAAAAAGATAAATTAATTAATATAAATTATTGATGTTTCGCTCCTCGAAAAGTATGCTCCCAGTCATTAGGCTACCTAATCATATTATGCCCCCCGGCCATCCACTCCCAGTCCATGCATCTTTCGCTGCCAATCCTTTTCGCTCCTGACGTAATTATTGGCGTACATATATTGTTGAGACTTTTGATCATTGTTGTACATCTGAGTAGATTTCCTAAAAAGAGTTATTATCCGCATCATTGTGTCCATCCGAAACAATGAGCAGTTATAGTGAGGCAAAACGTACGTCAAATAACTGAACATTGTAAATAATATTATATAGGGCAAAGTGTACATCAAATAACCGAACATTGTAAGTAATATACATCAAATAACCGAATATCAGGATTAGAAGTTTCCACTCGCCCGGCGGCCCGATCCATTTCTTGTATTTTTAAAGATATCCTATGGGCTAGTAGAAATGTTATGTTATCTAATGAAAGCATACCACTACAAATATGGTGGGAGCAAAATGATACAAGTAGGTGTGAAATGACTGGACGCTTACTTTTCGAGGACCCCTGAAGAAACATCTGTTACCAAAATAGATTTATTTGGTTGCCAAATTTAAACATGTATGTCTGTTGAATCGTGACCAAACTTAGTGATAAAAAGGGTTCAAAATATAGCTATGAAAGAGTGTCTAAGAATCAGGCATGTCATGTTAACCCTCTCACTGCTGTATTAGACACATTATTTGTGCATCTATGGTTGCCTCCAGCATGGAGAGGGTTAATCAAGTTAATCTTTTATGTGGCCCACACATATGATGAAACAGCTGGTAAATGACAGTTAGCCAAACCAATCTCAGTTCAATTGGGTGTTATTATTTTCTTTCTACATATATTGACCAGTTGTTGACATGATCTATCAGACTATCAGATATCTTCTTTATTTTCTTCCACTGTTCCAGACCAGTTTCTGTTTTTATTACACATGCGTGTACACTATTGAATCCGGTGTTGGTTATGCCAATGACAAACAGACATCTCATTGATCATTCTGATATAAAATACGCTTAATTACTGCTTTGTTGAATGTATTATGACACAAAAACAAATTAACCACTGCGACCTTGCCCGCGCGGGAGTAGTGTTCTTCGAAAATGTAGAGGCCTAAATCTTCAATACACACTATTGTTGTTACATTTTGACATTATTAGAAGATATAAGAACAAAATCAACATACAGTATTTAACATTAGAACATTTAAATGTGAGAAAACAGATGAACTCGTTCAGAAATTGAGCATTTAATTAATAAAAGCGATAAGGTGTGAAAACGTAAACCCACCTCGTCGTCGGACGCCATTTTGTAATGGTAAGATTCGCAGAAAAGAAGATGGACATACCTTTTGAATCGAAAACCACAGTAAACAGTATATCTATAAGATGGAATTATGTATTGAATTACTTAGTTGTAGAGTCTCTACATATTGATGGAAATGAATATTTTCAACAATAAAAGATACCGCACCCAAGACATTACTGCAATCTCATTGGTCAATGTCATTCACGAGCCAAATTTGAAACAACAAGTGCCCCCGAACGCCGAGATCAGCAACACTGTTGTGCATATTATTTTGAAAAGAAACAACTATTTGCCATCCACGTACTGTCTAAATCAAATGTTTGGTGAGACTAACTAAGGAAAATGTCATGTTTGTTGTTTTATTTCGTCTACCAAGTTCTGTTATCGGGAGGAAACATTGAAATTTGTTCAACATTTTTCGTAAAATTGAAAACAAATCAAGCAGCTGATTTAGTCAGTAAAAAGCAGATAATGCATTATCGTGATGTTTATCTATCCTGTGGATATGTTATTTCCAATAATTAACATCTTCTAAAGATGCTAGTATATTATAGAACCATTTACTAGCATTGAATGAGTCTCATGAGACAATATTTTGAATGAGACTTGTGAAAGTTGTGGCTAGACTTGTCTGAAGTTGCCATGCTTGTGAACATTTGCTGATACTGAGTGATACTAGATCTACTAAGATTAGATCGTAGTTGTCCCTTATAATCTATGATTAGATCTTGTTTGTCCCAACCAGAGGAACCTCAGGCTGTTACTGTAGGATAAATTTGACTTGACGATCTTCATGATCTTAGTTAAATTGCCCAAAGTGTCGATAAACCACTGGTTAAATTATGCCTGCAGCTTTATTATGACACTAAAATATTTCTTCCACATACAGTAGAGTAATCAAGTACTAGTATGTCCTTTCACCCCCTATAAAACATGTACCAAGTCAATCTGCTCCCAATCCATGTCGACGCCCCACCAATATTTTTCTTTTTCATTACCAAAGTAATTTGTATCGTGTATTTCGATATAACTTCAGATACCTATACAATTTTAGGGCATCTAAATTCCATTGTTATCTATTGTTTGAAAATGTGCCTTAAAAAAACCAGGTGTGGCGAAATGTACATTTAAAAAAAAAAAGGTAAACCTTTTTGGTTGTACATTTCATGCTCAACTCAAAGTTTTACTCACAATCCCCACACAATAATATTTTAAAATTTGTTTATGTTTCAGCTTCAAGTAGTTTGAACATTTAAAGAACTGAGTCAGTTTGATCGTCCAGACATGTCATCCCAGTATCCGGAGCTGAAGGGTTTCTACCACCTGAGGGAAACCATCGGCTCAGGTAGTCTTCCATTCCATCCTCTTAGGATAAGCATGATAAGATGCAGTACTGTATTGGGAATGTGTCTGAATTGGCAGCTTTTGTTGTGTAGTAAATGTGTACTGTAAAGGAAGTTGAGATGGCAAAATGAGTACACTGATCCAGTGATCAACTTGTGTAATAATATAATTTGGGTACTTTCACCGGCCACTTTGATGGAAATGGCACTATCCAAATTTAGTTATATGGACACCATTATTATTATTATTATTATTTAATATTATCATAATCATTGTTAATATTATTTAATATTAGTATTGTTTACAGTTATTCTCCCAGTCTTGTATGGATCAAGGATCAAGAAGATATATATAGCATTTGATCAAGAGAACTGCTAGTTAATTGTATATTATTTCAGCCGGCTGGGTTGTCTGTTGGTTTAAATTGATATCAACCTTGCGTATGCATCTTTGGTTCGAATCGTAGGATTGAAACCGATCTTTAGCGAAATCTATCCACTTGAATCTTTGTTGAATTTAATATTTGATTGGTATGATTGTCATTGATTGTAATTCAACATTGAAGTAATACAAATTGCAACATTTGAAGTTTGTTCTCCTGTAATATAATGTATGCTGTGTTGTTGCAGGTGGGTTTGCCAAGGTGAAGCTAGCCTACCATGCTCTGACCGGGGAGAAAGTGGCTGTGAAGATCATGGACAAGAAGGCTCTGGGTGTAAGTCAATCTCGGGGCTGATGACGGAAATGTCATACAGCACTTCATATTTCTTTAATTTAGCTTCATTATCAGTAATCATTATCAGATTATAGGACTATGGTATGCTATTTTTTAAGGAATGTAAATGGGAATGCATCTGGATTGCAGAATTTACACAAGATTATTCTAACATCGTGGCTCAGAATGAAATTTATATACAACAATGATAAAGCTGGATGCAATTTTTATGATTCTGATATATTTATAAATGAATTATTATTGAAGACAGGGAATGATGGAAATACAAGTTTTGAATATTATTTATGATATTACCTACTTGCTAGATAGTATCTGACTCTGTCTTCATTAACAGCTTTTATTTATAAATGTTAATATTGTAGTAACTATGCCAGTGTTTCAACACCCATCTATAAATATAATTATCTATTTTAGGATGACCTGCCTCGTGTAAAGACAGAAATATCTGCCATGCGTGAACTTTGTCACCAACACATCTGTAAGCTTTTTCAAGTCGTGGAAACTGAAGACAGATTTTATATGATACTTGAGGTGAGTTAGAATTATATTTTATATACAGTACTTTAATATTAATTATTAAATAAAAATATTTGTTTCTCATTTTTAATATATTTTGTAAATTTCAATATGAAAAATATAATAAATAAAAAAATATGATTAATTTAATAAATATAGTCTACTGTATGCACATGTGTGGATTAAATGTAAACCGTTTCTTCCAAACTGGTTTCAGTACTGCCCAGAAGGAGAGCTGTTTGATTACATTGTGTCCAAAGACAGACTTGGTGAAGCAGAAGCTCGGATATTCTTCAGACAGATCGTAGCAGCGGTGGCATACATTCACTACAGGGGATACGCACACAGAGACTTGAAGCCAGTGAGTAGTCCTCGCACTGGATAAAATGTCCTGCTGGATTGGAAATAATCTCATGTTTGGAACCATGGAGAGTTTCCAATACGTTTAGTTCTGAAAATTCAATTTTACAATTTAGATGTTTTAATTGCATTGTGTACATGATTGTACTATGATATTAATCAGTGGAATTATTTAAGTTACAGTAGCATAAAGGTATATATTTGCCTTTTTACAAATGCTATGGGAATTGTAATATTTGTTTGTTTGTTTGGGAAATGTATTGAAGCAAAATGAAAATAATTTTAAAAAAAATGTTTCCCCCACCCTCAGGAAAACCTGCTCCTTGATGAAGATCAGAATCTGAAGCTCATAGATTTTGGTCTGTGTGCCAAGCCTAAGGTAAGTTATTTTTAGTTCACCATGTTCATGTCTCGTCGCAAATGGGTGAAAGATTCCCGCAGTGACGTTAAACTCCATATTCACTCACTCACTCATGTTCATGCAACCCAGGCTTGTTTTCCACTGTCTGACTGTTACCTGTAATCTGAAGTCACAATTGTCCTGCCATACCTGAATATTTGACAAAACTGTGTATTGTATTTATGTATTGTTTGTGTTGCATACAGGGAGGGATGGAGGACCATTTGTACACCTGCTGTGGAAGTCCAGCCTATGCTGCCCCGGAACTCATATCTGGCAGGGAATACTTAGGAGCCGAGGTAGGCGTGTGTTGGAAATCCGCTGATTATTTTATCCAGGAGTCAATTTATTTGCTTTATCACGGGAGTGGCTTGGGTACCACAGTTCCTGCGTTTGATTTTCCTCTGGAATCACAATTGTCATTGTGATCAAAGGTTTACTGCAACTGGACCAAGTGCTATAGGGTTTTTAATCCTGATAATATTCAACACCAAAAATAAGATTTCCAATACAAGAAAAATTACTATTGAACTATTGTGTTGTTGTCTAGCATGTTTGTGTTCTGCTTCAGGCTGATCTCTGGAGTATGGGAGTTTTGCTGTATGCACTGCTGTGTGGCTTCCTACCGTTTGATGATGACAAGATCCCTGCACTTTATAGGAAAATACAGGTAGTTTCCTGATACAAATAACATCTGTACTTGACTTGCAATCAGCTGGCATGAGAACCTAAACTTCAACCTCAGTAATGGTGTAATCTATGGCTATGCTTGGAGTACAAGAGACCACAATACCAACTTCTTTTAATTTTGTTTTGCCAAGTGTACAAATTCATCCGTTCAAGAATGTCCAGTCAGTATAATGCAATCTAATTAAATTAAATGCTTTGTCGACAGCTTGGGAAGTATGATGTTCCGGAGTGGTTGTCAGTGGATTCCGTGGACCTGATTTCCCAGATGCTACGAGTTGACCCCAACCGCCGGATCACAATCCAACATCTGCTGAGACATCCCTGGATGACTAAAGGATTCAACCTCCCTGTGGACTGGATGACTAAATACAAGGTTTGATATACCAGTCATTGGACTATTAATACTCAACAATAATTACAACAAATCAATCAATATTATTAGACCATTCTAAAATTCTTAAGAAATTATTTTATTTTGCAGTGTACACTAGATGAGGATTGCATAACAGAACTAGCTGTCCATTACGGCAAGACGAAGAAAGAGATGGAGGAGATGACTCAACAGGTGAGTCAGCTCTTTAACTAGTGAAGTACAAGTTGTACAATATCTTTCCGCAATATACTGTATCATATGTAAAACACTCAGCATAATTTGTAAAATGAATGATATGTAGTGATCATCACAGTGATGCATATTTTACATAATGCAGAAAGACACTTGAAGGTTTACAGTTAATTTATGGTATTTTGTTTAATTTTATAGTATTTTGCTTTACAAATTGATTATATTTTACAAATCATGGCAATTTTACAAAGCAAAGTTCCATACACAAGTAAACAGTGGGAAATATCAAGGAATTTTATGAGTGCTTCATAGAACCTTGATGATGAGTTTTTGGTCTTCATCGTATATTGCTCTGATATAAGTATGACAATGGCAGCACTACATGGTCATCTGACTACCTCTGTGTTCCAGTGGAAGTACGACTACCTGACGGCCACCTACTTCCTACTGCTGGAGAAGAAGATGCATGGCCGACCGGTTCGACTCCTACAGAGGCCCACTGGCTCAGCCACCACCCCAGCTGTCAAGAAGGTAACACAATACACATTAAAAGAATTGTGGCATGTTTTTCATGCTTTCTTCTATTATGTTCAACTATTTGTCATCGCATTTGGGTGAAAGATTTTCACATTGATGTAAACCAATAAATAACTCGCTAACTCACTCACCAGTTACTTCCAACATGTTTATTTGGTTTCTTTTCTTACAGTCGTACAACTACAGTTCCGGAGAAGAGGATGCCACAGACTCGCCGTTTATCCTCACACCGAAAGACAAAATAAGCCGAGAGAACGCAGAGAACACGTACAACTGCCAGCAGCAGAGCAAAGAAAGGGTCAAGGGTCGTGCCAGGGAGAGGCTGGCTTTCAGCGACGGTGGGGACACCGAAGACAAAGAGAACTTCCTCATACCGCAGATCCCCCACTCTCCTCGTGGGAAATCTCATAAAACTCCCAACGCCAAGACGGTCACGTCTAACGTCAAGACAGTGTTGACTAGCGTCGCTGCCAAGCCACGGTCGCCACTCATGGCCAAGCAGCTGCACATAGCGTCCATGGATGACAGCCGTAAGTGCAATTCCACTCGGTCGACAGAGCCACTCATTGAGGCCAGTCCTAAGCCGCATAGGAAGAGACATCAGTACGACTGTGCTGCTCTGTTTAAAGGTATTTTGTCAGTCGGCTGGCAACTGGGGGTGCTGGTTCTCTCATCAGTCTGCTTACATCCTGCTTTCTTCATAGTAATCGTGGCAAAGTTCAATAAAAATGCATGTTCAATGTCTTGTAGTCAAATATATGTAGGCATATAGTTTATCAATGACAATGTGAGGCACTACAGCAGATCAAATAAAAATGATAATTTTATTTTCTATTTAAATCCACCTGTAACAATGTTGCAATAAACCTATAAACACTGACTAGGACTGTCAAAGAGTGATAACCAAACTTTGGCATATATTGCATCCTAGTAGTATCGTGATTTCCTTAGATAGGCAATGGGTTGGAACTCGGAAACATAGACGCCAAAAACCAACAACTTCCCACTGCCCTACCATTCATTGCCAGATGTTATCTACTTTAATTTAAACAGTGGACATTGTACGAGCATTATTTTAAAATGTTTCTTATGCAATGAACTACCCAGTAAATAGTCTCTAAATAACCTTGAGATCCAATACCAACACTCAAAGTTAATGAGTTACAGTACATCCCAAAAAGTCTTTCGCAGCACCTTCACTGATTATATTGATAATTTTTCATTTTAATGTTGTCACCGATGGGTGAAATATTCCCGCTGCGACATAAAACATGAATTCATTCATTTATTTGTAGTGTTGTTTTATTGTTTTGTATGCATTTCATTTTTTAGACTTTTCATTCTTAATGTTGTGTACTCATTCATACCTGCTTTAGTATATACAATGAATTCTCCCCAGTGCCAGCTGACTGAACACTCCATGCATGTGTATATCTGTATATAGCAGCCTGAGATGCATGTCTGATATACCTTCATGACTTCATTACTTCATCATTAGCATTGAGCATTCAACGATTGTATCGGTTTTGATGTGGTGAGCCAAAAATAATGTAATTATTTTAGGTAGTGTATTATTCATGCTTTTATCATTTGCTTCATTTGTAATCGCTTATTTGCTGCAATTTGTTTTACTAGTTCAGATATGTAATCATGTATGAGATATTTATGCCAACATGATTAAAATGATATGAAGTCATCGCAAATGGGTGAAATATTTCTGCAGCTATGCAAAGCAACATTATGACTGATTGAAAGGTTTATTTTGTTTGAATTAACAGAAAAAAATTGAGTGTTTGTTCAATTTTCAGTAAGCATTTTAACTCAATATTCTCAAAGTAAATAGTCAAATACATATAATGTTTTCTTTGTTCAATGTTATACATATTATATATATCTGAAAATTGATACAGAGTAGGAAGATGTATGTTTTTGCAATGTGTAATGTCTAACTCGTACATTATCTATCTATTTCCTGTCAACAGTTTGCACGCCCATCAAACCCGCTGACCACTCGTACATGAACAACAGCACCCTGTCCCCATCGCGATCGTATGACTCGCAACTTAACAGTCTGATCGCGGCCCAGGAGAGACAGACTCCTATCAGCGCATCCAAAAAGTAAGTGGTGATCAGAGAATACGAACAAGCCCCGAGATTACGAAACCTTTGAGTGTGATTTCATGCTAAAACTGAAATTCTATATGGTGATTTGTGAACAAAACTTTGAGTTGAGTATGAAATCGTACTCCCAAATATTTCGTAATCTCGGGACCCGGTCTGAGTACGAGAGTTGTAATTCGTGATAACTGTTGCAAATTTTGTATAGAGCTATTCACATACAGGTGAAAAATTTGCGCTGTGCTGTGAAACAATAATTGACTCAATTGTAGAGCTACAATCATATGTAACGGGACTAATCCAGACCTACAGACTGACAAAATACATGTTTGTCCCCAACTGTCACGTTGTCGCTGTCTTCCTACAGAGCGGCCTCAGTGGACGAGGGTCTATTCAGGACAGGGATTTCAACGCCCGGCAGCTCACAGAAACCCAGGAAAGGATCCATGTTCGGCAGCTTGGAGAAGGTCTTCAATATGCTGACACCCAAAAAGCAGAGAGGATCGACTTCCGACGGTCCCAGGAAAGTAAAGGTAAGTCGAGCACTTTGTTTTTGATATTGCTCTGAAATATGTCAGTACATATATTTTCTCATGTTCGCATATTTGAATGTTGATGAAATTCCTTCATTTTAATTTTTACCTCAGAGTCAGACATTGTATTTACTACTTTAAATGCGTATCGGCTTATACATTATGCTATTGTTTATTGCAGGCTCTTCACAATGTGTTCCGCACCACTGAACTGAACCCTCAGTATGTCCTGAAGAGACTGAAACACGTCATTGAGCAGAAATGCATCCCTTACAAACAGAGCGAGTAAGTAGTGGCCTTTCTTTTGCCAAAATCGGCTAAAGTACTTCCGGCGGCTAGATTGCTTTATTTGCAAGCTAACCGCAAAAGTCAGCCGAGTAGCTTTATTTGCACTTTCTCTCGAAACCTTCAAAGTGACTTTCCGCTTTCCGACATTGAGCAGCCCTAGTCAGGGATAATAACTAACTTTAAAACTTAGTTGCCCGAATAATGATACAAAATAAGACAGGAATTTGAGGAGGAGATGCAAAACGTAATTCATGATACAATGTCGTGGATGTAATGGTAAAGAAAAATACAGTAGAAGGGTATAATTAATTTAAAGTTATCATAATTTGGAAGTATTCTTTTCCAGAAGGAGAGATAACTTCAGTTGAAAGTTTCTGTGAATGGACTCTTTCTTGTATTTATTTTTTGAATATTTATTTCCAGCTTTGCCTTGCGGTGCACAGTGATGGATGACTGGGGCCGGGTGAGACTAGCATTCGATATGGAAGTGTGCACCATGCCCAAGACGCCTTACATCGGTGTGTGTCGTAAACGAGTCAAGGGCGACACCTGGCACTACAAGAAACTGTGTGAAGACATCATGACTTCATCCAAGCTGTGATAAGGTGCAGTAAGCATCATATCATATCAGTCACCAATTCAAATATTCTAAAACTTGTTACAACAGAATAGTTTTAATATGTTTTCGTACCGAATATTAGGAGAAATCATCTTTTCTCAATTTAATTTTGGCATGTTTCTCAGCTCATTCTATACTCTGATTTTAGTGTTATTTCCGTTTTATTTTGTTTTCTATTCATTGTCTTTTTTTGATTATATTTCAGATGCAGTCTTTCATTCAAGCCAAACAACCAAGGCAGTCATTTTTATATTTTATGAATGCTTCATTTTAATCTCCCAGATCATCAACAGACAACACAGTTGTATGTGTTGCCCAAAGTTAAGACATAGAAATGTCTGTTGCACATTAACTGCATTACAAAACCATTATCATTGAATGATACTTTCAAATGAAAACATGCCCTAGCAATGCATAGATAACATTACACGGTATAGGTATACTGATAATTTAAGATATGTTTACAATTCAATTCCCGCAGCGACGTTAAACTCCATATTCACTCACTCACTCAATTTAGCTGTGTCGATAGGAGTTTTGTATGGACAACTCCCACTGTAACATTAAACAATAATTCATTCACTCACCTGTACAAAATGGTGTACCTAAGGCAGGGGTTTCTCCGAACACGCAATCCTGCGTCCCATACGCAAACATTGCAAGTTTGGACGCACTTTATTAATAAAAATTGTTGATAAGTATATCAACATGCGTCTCTGGGACTCAAAAATTGAAACCTAAGTGGAACCCTGCTAAGGTAACTGTAACTCTCATAGTAACCATTAATGTCTTGCACAATGGTTACTAAGAGCAGGACAAATGTTACTAATACTAGTACAGATGTAGCAGGACAAATGTTATGAACTCACTAGCTTTTGAAATTTAGATTTGGTATAGACTAGGTTCACGCTTACCCTATGCATGCTAGCATTCTTTTTTTTGTGGGCCTTGAAATATTTGTTATACAAACAGCAAAGAAATGTTTTGAAAGTAAACATAAATGATATTGTTCCTACTATAATGTTAAAAATAAAAGGTATGGTGAGCAGAATTCAATTCATGTTTGTTTCCTGCTTAGCATCAATTTTTATTAGAACAGTTCTGCTTATTTGTTAAATTACTATGAAATAAGATTTCAGCAGCCAAGTTGTTAAAACTGGACTTCATAATGTCATGTTTATAATTTGGAATTTGATTCTAACATGTGCACGGACAACTCACGTGCACACAAACACACACACATACATGCATACGTGCACACATACACATACATACACACATGCACGCATATGCACACACATACCCATACCCTTACAGTTATGATCTACTTCTCTTTAAACTCTTGTTATGTTTATCCAATCTGGCTGTAGATGTATAAAAAGTAAAATGAGTGATTTTATGTCATACTATTGTTGATGTACACTATATATTTGTGTTTATTGTGATGTAAATATAATCTGCTCCCAGTATTCGTAATGTATGTTTTTATGTCAATTACGTTTATTAATAATTTTTATCATGTCTAAATCAATGGCTGTTCTTTTAACAATTTTAAAAGAAAATGGTTGTGTATTCATATTAATATTTTAATTATTGTCTATATGAAATTATTCTGTAATATACTAATAATGCCTGTGAAGTGTGAATACTAGAATTTTACGTACTAAATTGGAGCAAGTGGTTTGTGACTACCTGGTACTGAGAAATAATGTTCATACATGTACATGTTAAATATGGTATCAGATTTGATATACATGTACATGTACTACATTATTGAAAGAATTAAGTTTGAAAGTATTGGTAATTTGTGGGTCATAGCGATTAAGTTTCTGAAGAGAAATCAAATACATATATAGTTTGTCAAAAAATAATTGTTTGACATAGTATGTCAACTAACTTTATTGCATGCATTTAAATATATGGTACAATTAAAGTATAATAAGTTTAAATTTGTGAAACAAAATGTTGTGATATTGAATCTAAAAGGGATTCTTTTTAATATGTGCACTTTAAAAATATAGATCTACGTTAAATAATAAACAATATGATCTATACATATGTTGAATAAATAAATTAGAAATGGGATTATATTTCTAAACTAATTTGTTCTAGCGGAACCGATCAATCTATCTCCCAAGTACCAAGCTATATGAGTTATTTCCCTTACTCCGCTTCACCATGCACTGTTTTATCATGCAGACGTGTTTCATCTTTCTATCATTAAACACTCTCTAGTTACGCCAGTGCTGTACATATAAACGTACAGGAGAGACATGCACTTTACCACATAGTGATTTGAAGGCCAGGTACTTTCAAACACTAGCATGTTTTGATAGATGGTTAAGTAATAGTATACCCACATGTACTATTGAATAGTACACACATGTACTTTATGTTTTACAGTAACAGGCAAATCGTTCATATTTCAGCTAATGTTGGGGTCGGGTTTTACATTAGCTTACTAGACAAAATCTGTGCCATATTCTAGTTCTTTATCTGCTTAAAATTAGTAATTATTACTCCATTAATCCTAATATGATTTAAATGTAGAATTGGAATGTGCTGTGCTTAGATTGTGCAGATAATTATGTTGTGTAGTTGTTCTCAATACATACCATGCATGATGCAACTCGTCATTATATATAATACTAGTGCATTAATCGTAATACAATATAGTGGATTAAAATTGTATATTAGATCTATATATTGTTTGAATGTTCATCGAAACGTTCTTACGAACTTCTTAGCCTCAGAACAGTTCTTAACGATTGTTAAAGTATGGCTACGAACAGTTCTTAGACTAAGAACGTTTCAAGAATAGGCCCCCAGCTGATGGCTAAAATACTTATGTTAATGAAATGTTATCCTGAACAGTGTATTTCGAATGCATGTGTATGTAAAGGTATACTAGTAATTCAAATGTTCGTGTGTTTCATTTCTTTATCTGTAAATATTATTTCCTTTAGGACTAACTATCCGCTCACCTGTCTTTCCTCTATCTGTCTGTCTATCTAACTGTCTGTATGTACATATTACTTGTACAGTTTTCATATGTCGACCACTGCGGTGCTATATTAATGTCATACGAGAAATAAAAGTATAGAATGCAAACGTCTTGTCCTTTTCGTTTCATAGTTCTTAATACAATGACTTTTACTGTACTGTATAGATGTTCTTAATAATGGAGTATCCATATGCTCGTTGGTGAGCGGTGGTAGCGCAGTGGTAGAACGTTTGGACTTAGGAGCCAAAGGTCCCAATATCAATGTTCACGAAAGTTGCATTTCTGACGCGATGTTGATGGAATGCGCTGCATGTTCAAATACCGGTATCATCCTTGGTCTGTGTTCTCATCCTTGGTCTGTCAGTACTAGTCGGTGTTCTCATCCTTGGTCTGTCAGTACCAGTCGGTGTTCTCAACCTTGGTCTGTCAGTACCAGTCGGTGTTCTCATCCTTGGTCTGTCAGTACCAGTCGGTGTTCTCATCCTTGGTCTGTCAGTACCAGTCGGTGTTCTCATCCTTGGTCTTGTCAGTACCAGTCGGTGTTCGCAGGCTTACTGCAACATTCAGCGCTACGGATGCTGTTGGTTTCCTTCTGCCCTAAACTGACATTCTGTGATGTAAGTGAAATAATCTTGAAAGCGACCCTAACCCCAATTTAGAAACTAACTCATCGATGGAAATACGGGCACCCTGGAAATGCAAAGCTATGGTCTGTTTGGAGAATGAACACTGTGTTCGTCATTCACGGCTGACGCTGGTTAATGAAATTTCATTTTTGGAATAGCTGTTGATGACCAATTGTGGGTCTCAAACTGAACACGATTATTATGTTAATTTACATAATTGTATTAAATCCATTGGGTTCTGATATCTATAGTTTAAATTAATGCGTTGATTTGTGGATTACGACAACCAACAAAATAATAATAAATAAACAAATGAACAATAACAAAACTATCACAGCCGTTTGTTTAACAGAAACCTAAGTCGTATTAAATATAATAATAAAATAATCGATCCATAAATGTCATTGTAATTTTTGTTTTTACTGTTTATAATCACATTCATAATACAAAACATGACAACTGATTTTCAAAGAATCACTTTGCTATGCATGTACACCAGCCTAATAGAGCAGCGGCCAACCCCGAAAAAGTCGCTTAGTTAAGGAGTTACCCCAACCTGACGTATAACAAACCACA
>JAVCKZ010055636.1:0-16600 GCA_034780755.1 Lepetodrilus elevatus | reverse complement strand
TCCCTTACGCTCCTGAACATGAGAATATATCACAAAGTATGATTTTATTATTTTTTCAAAAACCTCTGTCATGGCTATTGATAGGATGCACAGACTGTAACATGGCAATGCAGTTATCATCCTTGATCTTGTCACTACCAGCCGGTGCTCGCAGGTTTACTGGAACATTCAGCACTACAGATGTTGTGCGGGTTTCCTCCTGCCCTAAACTGACAAGTCATGATATAATTGAAATAATCTTGAAAGTTGTTCTAAACCCCAATTAAAAAACAAACAAAAAGAACCCTGCTAAAATAATGTCACATGCAAAGTAACAAGACTATATTCTCCTGGGGGGGGTTTCCCGCCGCGACGTTAAACATTAATTCAATCAAATCCTGGGGGGGCCATTCTTAGCCTAAGAAGAGTTTACAGTAGCCATAGATGATACTATGAAAATCATTAAGAACTGTTCTTAGGCTAAGAAGTTCGTAAGAACATTTCGAGAATATGTCCCTGGTCATTGACGTGTGTGTTTTCTTGCAGGCGGCCCTGGAGAGTATTCTAGCCGGCGCCATCTGCGGAATCCTGTACGCCCTGTTTGCCGGCCAACCGCTCACCATCCTAGGCAGCACGGGGCCGGTGCTGGTGTTTGAAACCATATTACATCATTTCTGTCGGTGAGTGCACGGGCCGGCTCCCTCCACCAGGCCGTAGAGAGGCTTCCAGCTCTGAGTAGTTCAACTTCATAAGGCCACGAATCATAGTTGATGTGTCAAATAACAATAGTGTGATAATGTATTGATGTGAGTACACTGTTGAGTGTGAATTTGGCAGAATACAAATTAAATGTATACATTATTATTATTTATTATTATTATTATTATTATTATTATTATTATTATTATTATTATTATTATTATTATTAATATTATTATTATTAATGTTTTTAATATAGTTTTTAATTTTTTAATTGTTTTAATTATTATTATTATTATTATTATTATTATTATTATTACTACTATTACTATTATTAATGTTTTTAATATAGTATTTAATTTTGTATTTTTTTAATTATTATTATTATTATTATTATTATTATTATTATTACTATTATTATTTTATTGTTATTTTATTATTATTAAATGTTTTGGGCTGCAGCGACAACGACCTGGACTACCTCCAGCTGCGCCTGTGGGTGGGGATCTGGACGGGGGTCATCCTCATCATCATGGTAGCGTTCGACCTGAGCGCACTGGTGCGCTACATCACCCGCTTCACGGAGGAGAGCTTCGCCGCCCTCATCTCCCTCATCTTCATCATCGAGGCCTTCAAGAAGGAGATCCACATCCTGGACCACGACGGGGTCAACCTCTACCCGGACATCCCGCTCAGCTACGAGTGCCACTGCTCCCCCGCCAACTCCACCAACGTCACCGACTTCTCCCTCCTGCCCGTGGTGTTCCTGGACAAGAACCACACCGTCCCGCTTAACTGGACCACGCTGACCAAGAACAACTGCACCACCTTCAACGGCACGATGGAGGGCGACGGCTGCAACACGCCACACTACGTGGCCGACGTCTTCTTCTTCTCCGTGCTGCTGTTCATCGGAACGTTCACCATCTCCATGGTGCTCAAGATGTCCCGCAACAGCACCTACTTCCCCACGATCGTAAGTTCCCTTTGGTCAGAGTCGACTCTGGATATGATGGGTCTGGAGAGTTTGTGTTTCGCCATGTTTAATCGACGATATGTACACTTCAGAAATAACTGTAAAGATATACGATTATGTATCGTTATTATTGACCTTCTCCCTGCTGAGCGGCCTGATGTGGATTATGATTCCTAAGCATTCCTGTGTAACACATATCTAGCTTGTGTATTTGGCCTGTGTCCGAGCTCGTGTAGTATCCACGAGTTCACGGGGCTGACCTCGTGACCTACAGGAAGGTAACGAGAACCCTCTTCTGTTGTCAGGTGAGATCTGTCGTCAGTGACTTCGCTGTCCTCATTGCCATCCTCCTCATGGTGGGTCTGGACCTCATCATAGGACTGGGAACGCCCAAACTGAACGTGCCGGCCAACTTTGCTGTAAGTACACATCTCTAGATGTCTCTATAGCGGTAGGGTCCACCATACAGGCATTGGTGCTGGACTGTTCCAAATTCTCAATCAGCATCTGTTTCTAGTTCAGTATGCCAACTGTTTCTAAGACATCATTTTAGTGTCCATTCTTCAAGAAGATCTTCAGGAAGATTCCCGAAGCGTTAAACTCCATATTCACTCACTCACTCAAGATCTCAATTCTAAGGTCAGCTCAAATGGCTGAAAGATTAAACTCGGTTAAACTCCATATTCACTCACTCACTCAAGATCTCAATTCTAAGGTCAGCTCAAATGGCTGAAAGATTAAACTCCACAATCACTCACTCAATTCTAAGGATATGATTTTCCATAATTTATGTTTGTGTGTTTTTTTCTTTCCGACAGCCAACCAACCCGAACCGTCAGTGGGTGGTGTCGCCCGTGGGCAAGAACCCGTGGTGGGTGATGATAGCCACTATCATCCCCGCCCTTCTGGCTACCATCCTCATCTTCATGGATCAGCAGATCACTGCGGTCATTGTCAACAGAAAGGAGAACAAGTTGGTGGTAAGTCTGCTCAGAAACAGCCAGGCTCAACAAGACATTGACGTTACCATTCTGAAATAGTGCTCACAATGATCTATGTGTTTATTTTAAATTACATCTACGGTATTTCCACTGCATTCTTCATCATAGTCTCCAGTGATGATTTCATCAGCTGAAGACTTGAACCTGTTGTGAAAGGAAATTGTAGAAATTTAGAAACTTCAGGAAAAGAATTTAATACTCTAATTCCTTTTATCCCAATGTCTACCATTATAATGGCGACATTAGACCTTAGCATGCTGGTATGCTTCACCATCGTTGTTTTTACTCCTGGAAGAAACATCTCTACATGCAGTGGAATAAACTCTTTCATTACCACAGGCAGGTTTAATTGTCGGGTGTGAATTGTTGCTTTAATTCGCTGCAAGAAATCATCGCAAATGGGTGAAAGATTCCCGCAGCGACATTAAACTCCATATTCACTCACTCACTCGCTGCAAGAATATTTCACCTATTGTATGAATACATGAGAAATATATGACCTTTGCGGCATCGTTGCTGGATGGTTTTGTCCTGACGATAGAAGCGAAATAAATTACAGAAAAACTGACAAGAGAGCAAAATCAATTGGGGAAAAAACATAACATTCTAGTAACTGCATATAGGCGAGACGTACAGCGTTATGTTAAGTGGATGGATGGTGTCCATCGTTATGTTAAGTGGATGGATGGTGTCCATCGTTATGTTAAGTGGATGGATGGTGTCCATTCCAGAAAGGCCACGGCTACCACCTGGACCTGCTGCTGGTGGCGCTCCTCATCATCGTCAACTCCTTCCTGGGACTGCCCTGGTTCGTGGCCGCCACCGTTCTCTCCATCAATCACGTCAACAGTTTAAAGAAGGAGTCGCAGTGCTCCGCCCCCGGAGAGAAGCCAAAGTTCCTGGGAGTTGTGTACGCACATTTCTTACATTTCTTCTCGTATTAAACGGCAAGATTATAATGTTGGAAAAGTCATTTTTTATCAAACTGTTATTAGATTATTATCTTCTCAGAAATATATCAAAATACTGCTGTTTTTAGTTCCTTGTATTTTATTTTTTAAATTGAAATACACAAATTTAAGACACATCCGAAATAGTCCATGACTTATCTCTCTTGTAACCTGTATACCTCGCACCAGTATTATTTTGTTGCCACCCAATTGAAAATCCACATATTTCGCTGGTTAGGACACATGCATTTGAATACCTTGAAACATAGTTGTACCTGTTAAATAATGGCGTGGTACATAACGCAGGCTTTCTACTACGACCTGAAGCTCTGTAGTGGAGAGGGTTAAGCCAATGTTCTGTATAGATGTATGGCTGTCATTGTGTGGTGTTGTCTGTGTTACAGGGAACAGAGGGTGACAGGAGTGTTGATCTTCCTGCTCATTGGCATATCTGTCTTCCTGACGGCTGTTCTCAAGGTGAGTACTTGTCGGGAGGTATCATCCACGTCTTTCTGAAAGTATCAGGGGTACGTTCGGGCTCCACTACGTTTCACTGGGTATTGCTATGTAGTGCTACAGAATCCGTTCAGCCAGCATGTGTAGTACTACTGGGACTGGACACATGCACAAACCTATTTCCTGCTATTCCTACAAACGAGCCACTACATTGTAGAAAAGTAGCATAGTGTAAATGATGTAATGTAGTGAAATGTAGTGTATCCTGAATGCACCTCAGTACTATGGAATTTGGACTTCTTGCACATATTGATGAATATTCCTACTAAAATATATGAAATACATACCTATTATTATTATTATTATTATTATTATAAAATATTATTATTACTACTGCATAATAAAATGATAAGTGATGCCAAGTTGTGATGTCCTCAGTTCATCCCGATGCCGGTGCTGTACGGCGTGTTCCTGTACATGGGCGTGTCGTCCCTCCGCGGCATGCAGCTGGTGGACCGCGTGATGATCCTCTTCTCTCCCCCCAAGTACCAGGCGGACCTCATGTACCTGCGCCACGTCCGCACCATGCGCGTCCACATGTTCACCGGCATCCAGTTGCTCTGCCTCGCCATCCTGTTCGTGGTCAAGACCATCAAGAGCATCTCCATCGCCTTCCCCATCATGGTGAGTGCTCCGGCTCTTCATGCTCTTCTAATGATTCGAGCGGAGCGGGTGGTAGCGCAATGGTAGAATGATTGGACTGGAGACCCGTGTCAATATTCGCGAAAGTTCCCTCAAGATGCGATCATGATAGGATGCATGGTTTCTATCGTAGCAATTCAGTTGTCATCCTTGATCTGTCAGTACCAGCCGATGCTCACAGGTTTACTGCAACATTCAGTGCTACAGATGTTGCGGGTTTCCTCATGCCATGAACTGACAAGCCGTGATACAAGTGAAATAATCTTGAAATAGGCTCAATACTCCAATAAAAAATTAGGCACAGAGACTGCTCTTTAGGGCATTTCCAGTTGCCTCCAGCATGGAGAGGGTTAAATATGGGTTTCCCTGTTCTAACTGCAGCACAATATTCCATGAGCTAATACCACCAGGTAGTGAAAATCCGACCTAGCATGTGCAAATGAGATATGCCAGCCATGATATGAGTGTAATAATCTTGAAAGCGGCTCTAAGCCCCAATTCTATCGATCTAATCAAGTTCCATAATCATTGTAAGTGGTGTTGGAAGTGGGTACATGTGATGTGTTCTTCCCAGGTGTTGGCGATGTGCTTTGTGCGGAAGGCGATGGACTATCTGTTCACACAGCGGGAGTTGAAGTGGTTGGACGACATCATGCCTGAATCTCACAAGCGAGCCAAAGAAGATGAAGAGAAGATGAAGGAAGAGGTATAAAATCATTCTATCCGCTCTGCATGTAGTAAAAAAATAATTGGACTAACCAGTATTCGGCTTGGAGGCAGATTTACCTCTGATTCTGATAATAGTGATAATAAGCTATGGTTAATTCCAATTTAATACTTCGCACGTACATTACCACTTTCCTTAGAAGGATGTTTTACAATAAATAAGTTCTTAAAAAAAAAAAAGTTAAAAAAAAGAAAGAACGAAGCATCAGGCAATGTATTTATGGATGCCAGGAGTTCCAGACTGACGACCCAGACGGCCTGGGAACAATGGGCGGCGCCACCATCTCCATGGCCGTGTCCAACTACGGGCCCGTGGACTCGGTCAACATCTCGGAGGAAATGGCCAAGACTGGACTCTGGAAGACCATCGTGGCCAACGACTCCTCGTCCAACCTCATATCTGACGCCGAACACAGGTCCAGCTCAAAAAAGTAAGGCTATTATTGTGTGTTTGTGTGTCTTTCAAGCATAGTCGGCGTTGGGAACAATGCTAGTACTTTATAAACTTGAAGGCAGGTTTCACTGCATAGGGGTAAAATATTCCTGCAGCCACGTAAGGCAACAAGTCAATAAATTAAGGCAGGGTAATCTTTAGATGAGAGGCATGTGGAGCCATGTGGAGCCTGTTTAATTAACCCTCTCCCTGCTGTATTAGACTCAGTCACGGCTCTTTGTGGCAACTACAGCATGGAAAGGGTTAAGGCACTTCTGGTGGCTAGATTGCTTTATTTGCAAATTTCTTGCCAACTTGCACCGGTATCTGGTGACCAGCACATTTCAGCTGGAGAGAAGTCAGCTGGGTCTTATTCGCACTTTCGCCGTCACATGACGTACTCTCGAACCAGCCAAAGCAGTACATGCCAAACCTAGCCGGGTTAAGCAACAAAAACCAGCTATTCATGTAGTGCTCTGGATATGGGTGACAGAGCTTAGATTCATGCAGCGACATTAAGCAGTAAGTCAAGTTGTACACATTGCTGATCCTAGCTTTGCCTCGTGTTGCAGGAAGCCTAAGAAGCACAAAAAGAAGCACGGGGACAAGGAGCACCACGGAGAGTCCCTCCCCACAATCCCCGGCAGCCCCGAGAACGTCTCCGAGGAAGACGAGGAGGAGGAGCAGCACCCGAAGTCTCCCACCAAGAAGAAAGGTCACCCGGTCAAGTTCTACATCGACGACGAGGGCCCGGAGGAGAAGGAGTCCCTCATAAAGATGCCTGCAATTGTAGTGGACCCCCCGAGTGACATACACTTGAGTTCTCCCGATAACGAAGATAGTAAGGTGTAACTATGGTGATACTTAGGCAATGACCGCTGGTTTTGTACATAGTTTATATATCCCCCTCATCTGCCCCGCAAACAAATTAACGGTTTGGATATTTGGGATATCAAAGGTAGAAACTTGTGTGCCATGTCTCTGTCGGATGACGGACAAAGATGCGTCTGTCGTGATGGAGGATTTGGCAAGGGAAAACTAACTCTATGATTCCTTTGCAAGGGAGATAATTTTGCAACTCGACGAGAAAAGTTGTAATATTTTTTGAGATGCAACAACTGCTTGTATTTGCTGTTGTAGAGTGAAGCCTGATTAGATGGATAAACTCATAGCCGATGAAATTGTCTATATTGTACAAGGCGTTAAACTGGTTTCTGTTGCTGGTCTGGTGAAATGTGATACATACGACCGGGGCAATAGTGGCTCTCCCTACTTACATACAGCACTGAGAGGGTTAATACACGTGATGACATATCAGGACAACACAGTGGGTAGACTCGTAATCCACTTGTACGTCAAAACAGTTATTTTTATGTTTGTGTTTTCCAAAACAATCCCGCACCAGGCAGTACTATGAGGGAGTCATGGCAAACAGTTGCTATAACACAGGCCTGCGATTTCTCACACCTGCTCAGTGATAGCTCTTCTTTCACCCTCCCCCTGCTGGGTCAAACACAGGCACTGCTCTTTGGGGCATCTCCGGTTGCCTGCAGCAAGGAGAGGGTTAATGCCCATTGCCATCGTGTCATTGATATGTTGATATATATGTATATGGGAATGTATTGCTGCAGATGGTACTATTACTATTAGAGCTCTCGCGTGGTTCATTTGTTTTACAATACAGAATAATTTGGGCGACAGAAATTGCAAGCATTGTCATCATAATATTGTGCTGCGCAGTACCAGTACGTTAACTTTCTGAACACTCGTGGTATTAGCGATAAAGTATTAGGTAGTATTAGTGTTATAGATTGCTTGCATTCATGATATTTCAGTCATACGCTATTATGGGTCTACATTCAATGTTTGTGAAGATAAATACATATTTATTTTTGCATTCTCAGACAAGCTTGACACTAGTAATTTGCTTTCATGCATACCAAAGAAAATCAGAATTCAGAGTAATTTTTTCTGTTTCTGAATTTCTTGATCATGAATATTTAGTAATCTAGTGAATCTTGATTTTGTGATATATAGTTTTTTTTGATAGCTTTTGTTCTTTGCTTGGCTATTCAGTAGATTGTGATGATATTTTCAGCAGTATTACTTTACAACAGTTGACAAGTATTTCCAAAGTTGAGTAGTTGTTACACGCTTTATTAGATCAGAATTTATATTAGCATGTATAAACTATTCAGCAAATCCAAGAGCTTGTATCATTATGCCTGATGTAAACTGGCTGGGTTGTGTTAATTTGGTGTTGAGAGTGAATACTTTGAACATTTTGTTAAATTGCAAGAATCCCTGGTGATGGTCAATTACCATCAATACTTGAATCTTTATTATAAGCATTGTCAACGACAACATTTGATTTTATGTAGAAATTGGATATTTAAATGGGTCACTGCTTACCAATCATTCGTCAATTATCAGTTTACCCGTACATCCGATCAGTCGATGTCAGACATATTAAGACAAGCACTTAGATTTGATCTTCATGTAATTAATAGGTTTTTTTTATCTCGCCTCCCATTTTATTTTGAAACATTATCATCTTGTCAACTAATCCTGATGTAACCGCTTCTTGTATACGTAATGGAACAACATTTACATCAAATTTGCTTTGGTCAAAATCATAACTACGGTATTTTCATTTTCAAATTGGCAACGGTATTGTTGATCCTACTGATGAGAGAAATCCTGATAACAATTGCTGGCATCTGCATGGACACATGCTTTTAGGAAGTTCAATAAAGGAGCCCAAACATTCTGGAATTAACCTGGGTCCTGTCTTCCCCCAACATGATCAGCCTCTGTTCAACGTTCGTCACGTATGGATGAAAGATTCCCGCTGTGACGTAAAAACAGTAATTCACTCACGATGGAAGGATCCTAGTCTAGAGATCCGGTGGTTTTTATGACTTTGTGATTCTTCTTTCACATCAGATGGACCTCAGGCAGAACAAATGTAGAAATTACGATCCCTTGTCCTGTTACTTAATCAACTAATTGAACTGGCTCAGATCATGCTCTACGGTTTCACACCACTTCACACAAAACGATCAACGTCATCGTATTTTCTGATCGACATTAAATCCCGTTTCTCAAAATGATTTTGTCCAAACTTTCTTGCCCTATCAAGTATTTGAGAAATCGTAGCCATGGTAAAAGCGATTGTGTGCTGAGACATCTTGCAGTCCGTGGGTGCGCAGTCCGCCGGTCCATCGTCTGTCCGTGTTGTCAGACGATCTGTGCGCTTATCAAACAATGTTGAAGAAGCCGTTGTTTTTATTAATTTAAATTGTTATTTTTATTTTACTGTATTGCTATTCTAGTCTTGTGTACAAACTTGCTATGCATTGCACTGTTAACATCTAAAGAGAATCCAAATGCTTACAAAATAATGTTTCCAATCACGATCACATTCTCATCAATATATTTCTTACAGATACTATTACTTAAGGTAATTACTTCGCCACACTCTGGAAAGAATTGGGCTATAGACATATGCTGTTTTTTTTATGAGATTATTAATCAAATTTATTTGCGTAAATGTGAAATTATTAATTGAAAAAATACCACTTTTGTGATGAAGTAGATTGTGGTTAGATGAAAATATTATTTGGTTTCTGACATTCCATTTATCGTGATGCCTCGAGCCAATATAGCCACACCCGAGTTGCTACCATAGAATAATCATGGTAGCGTCCATCTCGAGGAGGGGATGGGGTAAAGTTGTCTAAATCATGTTACTGTTACAATTTCTTTTATGTCTTATCCCAACCTAAATATTGGCCCCGTTTTGGGAATTAATTGCTCATGGTCCGTGTGGGTGAAGGCTGTTTGGGATTTTGTCTGGGTGGGGTGGGTGTGGGTAGGGTGGGTGTGGGTAGGGTGGATGTGGATAGGGTGGGTGTGGGTAGGGTGGATGTGTGACGGCGAGATAAGAGGTGGGTGAGAGAGGGTGGGTGGGCTATTTGTGTTCTACCAAATGCATTTCTATTTCTTGCCTTTTCACCTGTTTTATTTCTTCCACGCTGTCCTCTTCAGTTATATACTAGTACATGTATTACTCACATCTGTTATTGACTGTCCAAAAAATAATACTGCCTTACAATGTAACTCAAGTCGCTGTCTGTAGGAATACGTTTTCTCTTCATGTGTTTGATCTGCTTGGTCTGTCTTACTGTCTTACTAACTGAGGGCCTACGTGCGGGTGTGCTTGCAGTTATGCTTATAATCTGACAACTTGTGCCCATCAAAATCGAGGCACGGTTCCCCAAGACTCGTACACAGTATGCGTTTTTGAAATGTGTTTTGATTTATACTACTGTGCGTTAGTACACAATATTGCAGCAAATGTATTGCTTCTAATGAACTAAACATTTTTGTTTGGGAAAGTATTGAAAATGAATTTCTACATGTGTTTCTAATACAGTAATCGATTAATTTAGCGCACAGGGTGTGAAAATAATTATGACTTAATTCAAAAGGATCATTTCACAGAGAAGAAATTGATGTAAAGATTATTTCATTTAATTTAAGATTGATGATGGATTAGAATTTCGTCCATTAAATGAGACGTCACGTTTATGGTAATATTTCAGAAGACTGGGGATTGTGTGCGCTAAATCGTCGAATACCACTCATATATACATTTGTTGGTTGTACAGTATATCGCTATAGATATGAAAAAATGTGTTGTCGACTCTACAATCAAACTTTATATTTTGTTGTTGCATCATATATTCTTGTTTCATTATGAAAATATACTTTAATATCACGAAATGTAAATATGACCGATATATGAAATACACTGAATATTTCATAGTTGAATACCACGATGAAATGTTACTAAAGTAATGGATACAATTTCACTTAGTCATTGCTGTGTACCCAGTGTTGATGATCGCTCACTTGTAACGGACATTAAGTATAACGGTACAATTGCCAGTAGGTATTGTCAAGAGTCGGAGTAGATTATCTTATACTATAGTTCCATTGAATTCATTTAATGTAGACTATCTCATCATTATGTTTTTATGAAAAATATATATGCATTAAAATCAGATGGAAATACATTAATGAATTCTGAATGTTGGCTTGGATATTAAATATGAATGAATTCTGGCTAACTCATTTGGGAATCCATTATGTGATGTGGATAGGATATCCCACGTTTCCCTCATATTATAGTGCTAATTGTTGCTTTTGTCATACCGTTGTTTTTTTCCTTTTCTTCACGTGTCATATTGTATATTACATCTGGTAAGATTGATCATTGTAATGGAGGAATATGTATTGTTTTCTTTTTTTATCTGCTGATTTTTAGAAAGAATTGTTTTGCTGTCTTTGCGAGGGAAATGGAAATAACCCGTCCGGGAAATTCCTCTCGTTATCAGGAACTGGGTTCGCCCTTGATGAACGAATAACTGCTCTTCTCGCTGGTCTCGTCATCATTGCCGTGATGGCGGGCGGGCGGGGCAACTCTGACCGCCCCCAGCAGGATGACCGTTAATTTAAATGACTAACACATCGTATTTATTATTGATGTATTTCACTTGGTTCGTCCACTAAATATGTTGGCAAGTTCTTGCCTGTGTATATCTTATTCAACGCACATATTCTCAAGCATTTAGTTAAACCTTTGCACCCAATGAAACCAAAGGACACCCTATGTTATACAGATTTGGTGCGATGATAAGCACATATTTTAAACCTTTCCCTTCTGAATTCCTGCCGATCGCCTGCTGTACGTGGTGGCATCGGCAGTCTCCAGCAGGGAAACGAGAACTAAAGTGTCTTTCACATCACAACATGGTGTTGGTCCGGCCTCCAAGCTAGACCATACACGTTGAAGATGCATCGCACCACTGCTGTATAGGAACTGGTTATGAACTGTACACCGTTTTTGTTTACTAGTCGAGCATAATGTGTTATCAGTGATCCTTTCACCGAACCTAACCAAGTTCAAACTTGTCTAGTTAAATAAAACTGCATTAACATGCATATTCCTTTTTTTCCCATTATTATTATTATATTCATGTTATATTTCTTTTTGTATGTTTATTATATTGATTAAGAAATTATTTCACATTCATAATCCATTATATAATTATGTGTTCTCTACGTTTTCTTGGCTGGTTTCTAAGCATTTAGTTCAGTATATGTTCATGAGTTTGTCTCCATACTGTAAGAAATCATAGTTTTACATGATGTTTCATCTCTACAAGTCATACAATCATATTCACTAACATTTTTGTTCGGTGTGTCCTATTGCAGTTGTATAAGGGAAGATATTTACAATGAAATTATGTATCAATTTGAGATCCTTTAGCAAAAGAATATATGTAAAATCAATATTTTTATAGAGGAATACAGACTATTCATTGTAATATTTCCTTTCATGAAGAACCTTCATACATTTTACAAAATGTTTCATATCTTTTAGTTATAACCTTCCTGTTTTAACCATTGAAATCCTACAACAATCGAATGATTCGGAAATCCTCTTTTTGACATCAGCTACTAGTTGTACTACTATTTAGTGTGTTTGATATCATTTTACAAACTCTAGCTTAGCTTTAATGAATAAGTTGAAATCCTGAATTTACTTTTTCAAATTTCAGTACTATTGTATTGTGATATGACGACCTCGGCTACATCATCAATATGCATCTAGCTGAGTGTTTAATAGTTACAGTGAGTGTCTGCAGCGCTGTGGGTGTGGTGGCGCTGGTGTCTGTACTGCTTGTTGACGGAGCACATCGATGTGCCACACAGCCACCATGTCAGTGTCGCCCCAGCACGTCAATGTGTCACCCAGTTCCACGTCAATATGCCACACATTAGTATGTCAACCAGAGCTCGGGACACTAGTGTGTGATTATACAAAACAAATATATATGTATATGAGTGATCAAGTTTATCAATTAAAAAACTTTAGTACAAATTGTCCTTTTGGTTTTCTTTTGGTACAGCGAAATGACTCGCGAAAAGTCTTATTCAGTATAGCAATTACTGTAAATCATGAAATGAACGCGAGCAGAATATTAATGCGAAAAATGCGACCACCATGTTGTCGCATTAAAGGTAAGACCAATGAACAAACATGAATGGAGACATGGCCGTTAGCATTTTATTTGTGTCGCATTTATGTCTAAAATCTACAGGTCGCATTAAATTAGTGACGCATTAATTTCGTGATTTACAGTATGTTCCTTGAGCATGTTGTCTTAACAGTAGTGATCTGCTTACTGTGGGTAAAGAATTTGTTATTTTCGTATTTTTGAATGGTAGTTTAGATTTACCGGTAATCGCTTTCAAGATTATTTCACTTATATCACAACTTGTCACAAGATCCATTGCGCTGAATTTTGCAGTAAACCTGCGAGTACTGGCGGGTACTGACAGACCAAGGATATCTGTATTGCCATGGTACATCCTATCAATATCAGTTTGCGAACATTGATGCCGAGCTGCTGGAGCCAGAAACGTCAACATCTATCCCTACTGCTGATGGACCAAGTACTGTACGTTACAGAGATGTATTGAAATAGTTCCTCTTATATGTGCAGGAAACTGTTCTCTAACCAGGAGATCCTCAAGATATCCTGTCCAGAATGTATAATGTACGATTCCCATGTTATTCTGGAAAATGTTCCACGGAAATTGAAACCCAGTATTCTAGCAGGGGAGACTACTCAATAGAGGCCTTCGTGTAATTTGCAAAATTAATGTACTGTGTATGTCCATGTTTTAAATGATTATTTTCTTAAGATATAATATGTAAATGTGGAGTACATAAAGCACAACAAACATAAAGATGATTAATAATCATATATTGCCTTTATTTCAAGAGAGATAACAATCATATCGCAATCAAAACTGCGTAACTCAACGTAACCTGCGCTCTCCTGTACAAAACTGCGTAACTCAACGTAACCTTAATTCTAACCTTGGCCATAGACCACACCATTGATAACGTTGAGGTTAAAGATAACTTTGAGAGAGTTGTGTTGTGTTGTACATGAGAGGCCTGCTTGGAAGTCCAGCGGGCAGGAACTAACCGTGCTAAGTGCTATATGTTCGAATGCGAGGCAAACTAGATGCATCAACACATCTTGTGGTACCCAGCAATGCTTTTGTCCAAAGTTTTAAAAAAATGTGATTTTGAAATCATTCAGGATTCCTGTCTAGCATTGTAAATTGCAATGAATTTCTACTAAATCACATTTTCAATGTTTAGCCTTCATGGATTGGGATGCTCGAATTGGAAGTTTAGATGTCACAAATTAATTCAGAGAAGGCTTAGCCTTCATGTTTAGCCTTCTCGGATTGGGATACTCCGATTGGATAATTAGACTTCACGGATTGGGATACTCCGATTGAATAATTAGACTTCACGGATTGGGATACTCCGATTGGATAATTAGATTTCACGGATTGGGATACTCCGATTGGATAATTAGATTTCACGGATTCAGGGGCACGTAATCGGCCAGGTACAGGGTCTTCCGTAGAGTGAAGATGGGACACGGCGTCTGCTTCACGCTCAGCGAGTCCTCCACCCCGCTCATCTCAGCCACGTCACTGTTCACCTTCACCAGGATGTCTAACAGCTTCTCACTGCGTGGGATTGAAAAATAAATATTTGGAACAATATTCTTGATTAGTTGGCTTTTAGGAATCCACTGCTTAAAAATATGAGATTTAAATTATTATTTTTAAAGCGCTACTTAACTCTCTCCCTGCTAGAATATGCACAGCCACTGCTCTTACGGCATTTCCGGTTGTCTCCAGCAGGGAAAGCGTTAAGGGATACTCAAATACCTACACTATATTTCACTGTTTTTCTTTTCTTGATTTCACCGTTATTTGTCCCCACAGATTTATTTTAATAAATAATAAATATTCCCAATCCACCCCTAAATCAAGGCATGCTCAAAGACCTACTTTTTTTTAAACCTTTAATCGCCTTTAGTAATGAATGAAAAGAAAACAACACTATTAATTAACTCTCCCTGCTGGATTAGGCACAGAGCTCTATAGGGTATCTCTGGTTGCCTCCAGCATGGAGAGAGTTAACAGGAAGTACAACAGAATGTAAAGGTAGAAGTGAGATGCTAACCTGGCAGCGAGGGTTTTTAGGTTCTTGACCAGACTCTGTATGTACCACGACCCCTTGCTGGCACTTCGGAACGACTTGTAGCCGAGCGGTGTGGCGTACCCCAACAGGAAGTCTGGTTCTAGGTCCGACACAGATGGAGCGGCTTCTTCCTCCTTCTTCTCCTCCTCCTCCCCCTCCCCCTCCTCCTCCTCTCTCACGTCCGATTTGACAGGACAATCAGTTAAACGTGAGCTTCCTGAAGCAAGATTACAACTGGTAAAATAAACATATGTTTGTGATCGTGGCATAGGACTGAATAATGAAAAATATATTTCTATACTAGTGTAAAAGATACCATAGTTGTATCCAGTGTACGAAATTACCGCTGGAAACTTATTGGCCCAAATAATGATACAAATAACAAATGTTTACAAAAAACATGGATTTCTACTGGACCTTAGGATACCTTTAGCAATAACCTGATTACAGAAATAGCAGCAGACATTTGGGATTTCAATAGAAAACAAGCGCGGGCTACAACAAGCCCCAAGCCGTGTCAAAGGCAAGAACTGTAAATTAACCACTTGATAAGAACTATATAAGAACTATAGTTATAAATATAAATTACGGTACAGTATATTGAATTGTATTTGGACAACATTTACAAGTGGAAAAATATCAGATTCTGTGAGAGCTGCTTTAACACTCTTAATTTAACTCGTTCCATGCTGGAGGCAATCGGAGATGCCATAAAGAGCAGTGCCAGTGTCTAATCCAGCATGGAAAGGGTTAACTGAGGACTCACCGTCACACTGATTGCCCTGACAGGCCTGGAGGAAGAACAGCTTTGGTTTCCCGTCCAGCGACGGGCAGCTGGCGATGAAGAACATCTGGAGGAGGGTGTTAATCTTGACGGCGTAGTCGTCCACTCCGTCCACGCTTCCGGGGCTGCCGTGCGACAACACACAGCACACGAAGCAGTCGTAGAGCCAGTGGTCGCGCCCCGAGACCTCTGCCAGCACCGACGTGATCTTGTCAGCTCGCAGGTTGTCGTACCGCTCCACAACAAACATTAGCTGCTCGAATATCTGTGTAAGGCTATCTGGGGGAAAAAAAGTAAAGAAATCCACATTAAAATACCCATAGTTATGCACCTGGATTTGAGAACAAAACTTTGAGTAACCTCTGGGTATGGTTTCAGCTTTGGCCAAGTGGGTAGAGTGTCACACTCCAGGCAACTTGGGTTTAAATCCCATGGTCAGCATGGTGCTGTTAGCATGTATTCCACCAAACCATGCCATGCATTCATAATACAAAAAGTTCAACTCTGACCCAATAAAAAATTAAATGTAGCTCGCTAAGCATACTAACGACATTACATTGGTGCTTGACTAACTTCTGTCACTATGATGTAGTTTATAATAAAGTTTATTTACAATACAATCTATCTGACTTAATTACTCTGTAGTTCATGCATTGATAGCCTGTAAACATATAATAATAATAATAATATAATCTATTTATATAGCGCCGAGTTCCAGCTAGGCTGCTCACAGGCGCTTAACATTA
>JAVCKZ010055635.1:0-31155 GCA_034780755.1 Lepetodrilus elevatus | reverse complement strand
ACGTATGCATTCGTGTACTAGACCTATAACTATAAGCCACTAATGACCTTTAAGCTGGGTTTTTTTTCTCGTCTCACTGTTTCGCACAACGGGAACTTTATGTACTTTTAGCGATACTCGAAAAGTGCATTTTATTTATAGCTTCTGTACAGTATAGAACTACCGCAGAGACGAAATGTCATAAAAACTAATACATAGAAAATCAGTTATTCTCATTCTCATTAATAACGCACACGATATAACAAGTACATTTCATAATCGCACCAAAGTGGTTATTTACATTTATTTCTTGAACTTTTAAATGAATAATCATGCGAAGAGTATTGCAATACCAATTAGTTACATTCGTATCTATTTCTACGTACTGTAAGGCGTTATAAACTGAACGTCCATAGCCACACGACAACCATACATGTGAATGTGTAATTTACGAACCTGGGGCCATGTTCGCGAAACCGTCGTATACGTAACGACATCGTTAAGCCTTCGTGAAGAAACATTTCACTATTTCTGGATCATCAGACATTTCTCCACGAACAGCTTAACAATGTCGTTATGTATACGACAGCTTCGGGAACATGGCTCCTGAGCCGGTATTCTAGAAACTTCGTAACAAGAAACTTTTAGTCAGAAAATATCTCTTCAAAAATTGATATAAGCAGAAAACCAGTTACGAACTTCTTAGGACTTACGAAGTTTCGAGAATACGGGCCAGGGTCCCATTCGACAGAATAATCGTAGCGCTACGAGAGTCGTAAATCCTATACATTAATAATCTCATATCGCTATGATTGTTCTATGGAACGGGGCTCAAGGCACTCCTATACTAAACGGCCTGATTCTAAGATAACCATATCCAATGTTATATTAGCCATAGCCGGAACCATTGCTAAGTTTGGAATTACGGTTCCCTTATAGTTACGTCGTTTCGTACAGGCGGATCCTAATCTCACAACTGTGGTGCCGTGTCTAGGCGTAGAGTTCTATTTAGGTGTGTATTATATACGTGTACGACATGTTAAGTAACCTAAGCACGTAACCCTCCTTCTGTTGGAGACAGTCCGTATGATTAATTCAGTGGAGAAAAGGTTAACATAATGCCATCAACACTGGCACCGTGATGCAGCAGACACTGACCTAAACCTGGGGATTAGTACTCGCTCTCAGGCTACAGTCGTCTTTCAGATCAGAATAGCAACATGCAACGCCAATAGTCTACAATGGCTGCTTTATATATTACTCGACGAACATCAAGATCGATTATTAAACGTCCACAGCTAGAATTATGTAATTGGGAGAAATGCCGTGTTTCCAGCAATAATGACTTCCGGTAATCATATTTAGACCGTAAGAGCTCTGTTAATAAAATAACACAGATTAACACAGCTAATGACTTTCGGCACTATTTGACATATCAACCATTATTATTATTATTGATGTAAGATAATTGAAATAACACATGGAGGATATACTATATAGATATCCTATCCGGAGTTAGAGAATGCCTAGCAACGCTCGATATTTGCTTGAGCGTTTCATTTGATAGAGAAGTTTGAACTAGACGTCATAACGACTCTCACCACATAAATATTAGTTTTGGGCAGATCCTAGATGATTGAAATTACTGTATACAATGCGATCCAATTATGCTGTCAACTGCTAAATGGATGGAAGAGTTATTTATCGCTACCTGAACTGGCTCCACGGCTGGTGGTTGAATGTCGTACGTGTAAATAACGTGATGCCAGCTCGTCTACAGTAACAGCATAATACGACTACTTAGACCATGTCAACGTCTATCTACGCACGTTTCACGCCGTAATAGGAACCGTAAAAACTAGGCTATACCCGAGTTGGATTTAGACCACGTGCAAGGGAGATCAGTAATCAAATCAGTTCCCGTCAGGTCGATAGCTAATCAGGATGTCTGGGGCCGATGGGGACACGTGGTCAAAATAGGGAGCTTAATGGGGCATGGTTGGAAGGAAGACATATCGGATGCGTTGTCTCGAACAAACTTGTTTTGGAAGAAGTAGGTCGACAAATTTGATGAGATATCATACCTTGATAAACTTTAAACTATAAACCAAAGGTCATTCCATGCCAACCGTTAAACAGACGATAAATTCCGTTTAGTGCATAATATAGAAAGATGTATTTTGTGTTATTCGTGGGGCGTGGGTCAGCAAAACATACAACAGTTGTGAGCATCTGAACACCTTGACGTTACTTGATTTTCCTGATTTAAACGTCAATTAATTTATATAATTATATCATATCACCCTTAGTTTGTTTGTATACTTGTTTGATTAATATTGGGATGTATAGCTACTTCAATATTATTTCGTTCATGTCATGGCCTGTCAGAAGCAAACCTGCAACACCCGTAGGCCGAGTCGTCCAGTAACCCTGCAAGTACAGGCTGGTACTGGCGAACCAACGACTGCAGTGGAACAGTACTTGCAGCACGTCGTATGATTACCACATAGGAAAGGTATCGGGCATCGAACTCGGGACCTTTGGCTACAAAATCCAACGACCAACCACTGTCCTACCACCAGCTCCTCCATTCTGTAGAGTACACACGGCCAAAACGCACTTTTAGTTGAAGATTTCTAATGTTCACACGTCCCTTGTTGGTCGACTACACGAACAAGGACCGTATAGTGTTAGATCCAGCTGTATCCAACTGTATTCATATTAATAGTGTCTAGGTGAGTTTTGACTGAACTTCAATATCGATCGATCCTAAAAGAAATCTAAGTAGAGAAAGCAGATGATGTATGGTAGTAATTAGCTGGAGAGAAAGGTCAGACAGTGGCACACATTCTTCTGGATTAGAAGCTGAACCTAGAACACCTATGTTTGAGGGCATTGGACTGCATACACTGTACACAGAAATATCGAACGTAAGAGTTTATATCTGGAGGATTTGGCATTGTCCGTGTTTAGTATAGGTACATTGTGAATGTGACACGCTAACAATTAGGTAAATATTATTTGATAATGCCACTGTTTGAGGTGTAGACACTGGCGTGTGTTCTAGCGCTTGGTATAGGTTATAAAAACATGCACCACGAAGATATGGTCTCGAAATGGAAGCAACTCAATTGTTATGCATAATGCCATGTTGGCCAAGTCATAACACCAGTTTATATTTTGAATGACAAAGTAGATGCATATATTATATTGAATATGACTCTCTAAGTCGCATTAGCATTTCTTTATTAATTGACTACGTCGATATGTAAACAGAAATATGCACTCTCTGAAATGAATTGATATAGGTTCTCTTGAATATAGATATACATACCTGCTATTGAATGCAGTTGAAATCAATTTATTCATTTGAAGCAGGGTCTTCAAAGGTTTCATATAACAGTATAGCTATGTTTTGCATAATTGCGTGATAGTTTATGATTGAGGATAATACTAGTAGTTCGATGACCAGATTATCGTTTCTCGAAGCTCTCATATCCACTATGAGATCATAGCGCTCTCGTAAGTGAACGATCCCAATGTATTAAAGATGGCTACGAGAGACCTTTATGGTCTCGTAACATGTACGAGAACTTCGAGACACAATACCCAAGCAGATCAACATCTAATGTAATTGCAACATCGCGGTAGACAAAACACCACATTAAATATTTCCCAAAGATTTGATACAGTATAATGTTACGCTAATTATGTTAACTATTACTCGTATCAAAGACTAGAATAGACTGCAGTATTGTGGGAGCCATTCTGGCTGGTAATCTTGTGTAATTGAGAGGAAATAAAAACAGCAGTATTCACATTCTCCAGAGATTATGAAGAACGTAAGTAAGCTTTAACAGCAAAACATATGCTAGTCCCTGGAGACTTGCCGATAGTTCGTGCAGCTCGCTTGTATGCTCCCTAAACAGGCAGTGCTGATGGAAGTATAGGCCTACATAGCATTACTCTAACCCTGGCATAGAACGTCCTATGGAACTGTCCTGTCAGAGTATAGGCCTACATAGCATTACTCTAACTCTGGCAGAGCAACATTAAACAATGCATGACTTGAAGGTATTGCCAGGACCAGGGCAAAGCGTTTGCGCTAGGCGTCTATCCACCAATAATTACACATGTAAGTTAGATCCAGAGTCTAGTTCTGCTTCACATGCTTTAAACAATGCATGGCTTGAAGGTATTGCCGAGAGCAGGACAAATGTGTTTGTGCTAGGCACCTATCTACCAATAATGATTACCCACGTCCGCGTTCACGTGCACCACAGTCGGCAGGATTAGCAGGGTTGCGCGAGGCTCCGTGGTAATTGAAGTGTTGCGTGCATCCAGATGTGATGTAAGTGCACGGTGTAGGCAATCAATAAGGGAGACATCGACAGGGAACTCTCACTATAGACGAGATGTGAACATAAAGCAATTATACGGTTCGTTCTTGTCTGTCCCACAGGCGCAACGTCTCTTTCTCTTGATCTCTATTTGCCTGTCAACGTTTTGCTGTGTCAGCTATTCTGAATGTAGTACGCAGTGTGCCTTCAGTAATAGTACAGAACTGTGCCTTCAGTAATAGTACAGAACTGTGTCTTCGGTAATAGTACAGAACTGTGTCTTCAATAATAGTACAGAACTGTGTCTTCAATAATAGTACAGAACTGTGCATTCGGTAATAGTACAGAACTGTGCACTCAGTAATAGTACAGAACTGTGCCTTCAGTAATAGTACAGAACTGTGTCTTCGGTAATAGTACAAAACTGTGCCTTCGGTAATAGTACAAGACAGAGCCTATCATTGTATCAAAGACACGAAAGGAATGCAAGTTGGACGATAGCAGTGTGTACATGCCCTCCTGAAGCCGAGTACCATTTCTAGAGTCTATAACACCTTCACTCTTCATCTTATCCTCGGTATCGTTTCTCGAAGCTCTCACATCCACTATGAGACCATAGCGCTCTCGTAAGTGCACGATCGCCATGGATAAGAGATCGCGACGAGAGTCCGTGTGGTCTCGTAGTAGATATGAGCGCTTGGAGAAACGATACCCAGGCTTTCATACACATCCTGGCCGTCGATATTGCCTTGCTTATAACACTGTGCTTTATCACTGAAATTGAAGTATATCAAACATCGTTCCCATACCAGATAGATCGGCTACACGCAACACTCGTCATACGAGACAGCCTTGGAAGCAGTACATAGCAGCTATAGACTGATAGAGAAAAACCAGGTACATGTATACTCGCTTCAGATACCACTTCAAAGCAGAGCTAGATGATCAGGACAGAGGTAAACAAAGGAAATCTCATATATATTATTCATCCTCTGTGTTTCAACATATGCCCGGGAGCGTCCTGGAGCTAGGAGATTTATAAGTACACTGCGTGGAGAATGATGCAAGCTAGGAGAATCTTACTGAATCAAGATCTGAAGAACAGTATTGAATATGTAGGAATGGTAATCCAGTTAATGTCCTTTACAGAATCATGTATTCGTTAGAACTGGTTAGAATGGCATACTTTGGTTCGACAATGTAATAGTATGTTTTCTATAGCATGCTAACATGAATGTTTCTATTGACGAAGTGTACAGATTTAATTGAATTGACGAACAATTGGCTTCGGTTTCATTTTTCCATTTGGGGAAGTTCCTCCGTGGGCTCAAAGAAATTCGAATGCATTGATATCTTAGTGCGTAACTTCCGCTCCACTAGGGTCTGAACTCATGTGGAATCAGCTGGCGTTATAGACTTACTACTGTGAGCATGCAAAGACTTGATGAACACGGTGCATGTCGTATACCATTCCTCCTCCACCTCCTCCTTCTCCTCCTCCGACCTTGACCTTCCTATGTGTCTGGATGCCTGGAGTGATTGCACGACGTGATGTTTTAATCACCGATCTCAGATCGATTAACTTATGGGCAACTCGCTGTTTCCAACTAATGAAGATTGGCAACTGGAGCGGCCTCCTAGGTAGATTCCACGCCGCAGACTGGATTTAAAATGTCTTTGTTCATCCGACTTGATTCCGGGGCTCTCTATCTCGGAGATACAAGACGAGAATATATAGGATGGTTCAGTTTGCAAAGGTTAATACCTGCTAATTCGTATATATTAGAGGATGAGCGAGATGCATCAGAATATCAATATTGGTATAGGTATAGGAATAGAGCTGATCCTTTCAGAGGCCGTATGAAGATTAGAGGTATAAAGTATTCGCCATGGAAAAAAACGGAATACAATGCAAATGTCAACCAAAAACGAATTCATTAATCAATTTGTAAGATATGATAAATTGTTTCGCAATGATCTAATGGAGATTACCACTACACAGCGTAGATATTCGTGGTTTATTAGGTTCGCCTACTATATATGTCAATAAACTCCATACAAGGCTTGAACTTCCTGTGTGTGTGCCCATGTGGCAGGCCATCAATGCTAACGTATTACTGGCAATGCTTTGCTCCTGACAGTCGAGTGCACGCTGTGTACTCAGCAACCTCAGATCTGTATGATTGTGAAGCAGTATTACTTATATGCAACCTGGTATTACTGACATTATAATAGCCAGGAGCAGACCTCCCCTCATTACGTTAGCAACGCATTAAACGATTCATATTTGTATACTATACAACCTATTGATGTTTGAAGAAGTAAAGCTATATTGGACTCATAAATAAACTGTCATATATATAATAAGAATAAAGGCAATTTATAATATTGAATTTTGGTTGTAGAGTTATAATACTGTCGTACTTAAGCATAAAGGTATTTTCTAATGCTGAAGTTCAGTTGTCGAGTTAGTTATAGTGCTACCATCGTCATACTTTACCATTACAATTGACGACTGTAAAGAGCTTCGTGCAACGGTAATAAGGCATACGCTACAAGAGGTTTAAACGCAATTGTAGGTGCTACAATTAGTTGGAGTTATATTTGTATTGAACTCCCAAGGCTTGGACAGAGAAAAAGCTAAGTGTGGTTCAAAATAGCTGTGTCGCGATCTTGAGGAATACGGTACATTCTTCAGAAGATGAGCGCTGACAGCCATTGAGGCAACTCGCTATGTACAAGGGCCATCATTCCAGCACTTGAACATACTGCTTACTAGATGTTAAATCTCTACAAGTTGTATGTTACGACCATGTACATTTGAAGAAGTTGTGAATTCAGACTGCTACAATAGGGCACGACTATCAAGATAGGTATCAGAGTAAACGTTTATTTATAGTGTTCTTGGAGTATTAAATAAAGTCCAGGACGAATGTGGAAAACATGTTCAAATATCTTGCGTTTTCATTCTTGAAATTGAAGTATGCAGAAGTACGGAACCACGCTTCTCACTAGGCCTATATCTATTCACAGGCATAGACACAGCTCTTTGACATATTTCCGGTTTCCTCATACATGGAGAGTTAAAAGGAACATATAGTAGAATAGTGCACACACACACACACACACATACACACACACACACACACACACACACACACACACACACAATATTTAATCTTTCTCAGGTTACAGAAATCATTTAACCATGGAAGTAAGTACACATCGCACCCATCCACTTATCTTTGCTTCCCCAAGCCAAACATTATTTACACTTCTGCCATCATGGAGCGGCAGATCAAAGCCACTCACTGCGCGTTACCCTGCACATTAGCATGACGCTGTGCATATGCACGTGCATGCATTTGGGCGTGACGTCAGTTAGCATATGAACCTCACATGATAACATATGTAGCTGCTACTTAAACGCATCTCGTTAATTAATACGGACAGTACTATTCAACGATGCTACATTTTGAATGTAAAATATTTACCATTTTCAGTAACATTTCTTTTTAAATTAAATAAATCGAATGACTGTTTGCATCTTAATTACTTACGCATAACCGTACTGTATTCCTTTCCGTACGGGAATGAACAAAATAAATGTAATGAAAGTATAATTGTACTGTATATATACTATGTTAAGATGCACCTGCACCAAAGAAATGTAGTTAAACTTAACGCGTTGCCGTAATGTTTGATTTACGTATTCAACAAACCTCCGGGTACAAATATTTCGAGAGTGGAATTGTGTCACCCTACCATTTCGAGGGTATCGTATCTACTATGAGGCCGTAGCGCATTCATATCACAAAGCTCTCTTATCCGCTAAGAGATAATAGCGCTCTCTTTGTGGTGTATTAGCTATCGGCAAAGAGAGAGTTGTGGTATCGTAGTGGCTAAGAGAGCTACGTGGGATGATACTCTGCATCGGTATTCTCGAAACTCCGTAACTTAAGAAATTCTTAAATGTATATTTAAATTTTACAAAAGCAGAAAACCAGTTTGGGCAATTCTTAGTACTTACGAAGAATTCTTTAGGGACTTACGAAGTTTCGAGAATACGGGCCCAGGTTCCGGTTCCACAGAACAATCGTAGCGCTACGAGAGTCGTAAGTCCTTATTAGAAACTCCATGCTAAGGTACACGAGTTACGACTCGCGTAGCGCTACGATTATTCTGTGGAACGGACCATGGTACTTACTACTTACGAGAGCGCTATGGTCTCATATATAAATAGTGGATATACTGTAGAGCTTCAAGAAACGATACCCAGATACAGGAAAACAGTGAACAGCGTGTCCTGAAACCAGTGATAAAGTCCCACAGGTACTGGGCTAATGTGGTCATGCATCACGGCGGCGTTTGTTCGCCGGGACATGTATTAATTGGTTCACCAAGGCCAGATATGATAACACATGCTCCTCATACGGGACATGGGGAATCGGCGAACAGCATCCTGCGTACTGATCGATATGTAGTTATCCATGAGCTTACACTGCCTAATAGCAAGGTGGGCAACCTTCCAGAAAGTATATTGTGAACTATATATGGATTCTGATATGAAAACAGGATAGTCGTTTTTATAGATGAAAATAGCACACGTGTTATTGCACATTTCAGAAGATTACTGGGTATTAAATGTCTCAAATTAGACCACGATAGCATTTATGCATGATGGTGTTAGTGGTTGAGTCAGTGAATACATGTATTTGTTTGTGTGTGCTGACATTTATGTCATAAGTTTCCGGGATATGTATTGCTGTCATA
The DNA here is from genome assembly GCA_034780755.1 of Lepetodrilus elevatus. NCBI lineage: Eukaryota > Metazoa > Mollusca > Gastropoda > Lepetellida > Lepetodrilidae > Lepetodrilus > Lepetodrilus elevatus. The sequence continues at coordinate 22,063 of JAVCKZ010055635.1, read as the reverse complement.
CGCACACCACTAGTTTAAACAATAGCCCATGTCATGTGCTATATAAATACTACGCGCTTTAAACAATGTGTGTGAAAGATGAACAGACAGCTGAAAAACTGCAAGCGATCATAAAACAACAATCACAGGTGCACAATTGCACTTCTTAACCATTACACTACACCGGACGGATAAAAATAACAATGGAATATATGTTTCATATAGCAGATTGTCACTCTTACACCTAGAACATAATTTCCATGAATCCAAAACATATAAACATAGACTACTGTGCTGAAAGGCATACTTGTGCCATGAATAAATAATGTTTAAGCCATAGAGTATGGATGACAGATGGTGTCAGAGCGATACTCATCAGGGAGAGGTATATACACCATTTACACACACGTATCTTACCCAATAGATGCCACTGAACAATGCCACATGTGACCAATATGCTATGGCGTAAACCTTATGTATTGGATGACGCAAATACAGATGATGACGTCTGTTCAGCGATGACTACATCACAGCTATATCTAGATATGCCAAGAAGGCAATACACAATCGTATTGCAGTGATAATTTACAACTCAAAACTGTAATATGAACCCGAATATAAACACGAACCGGTCTCTGGTATAGGAATAACTACGCAACTACAAGGTATGAGCCAGTGGGAAGGATGTTTGCTAAGTTCCTTCAAACGGCGGAATGCTGCAATAACATTGTCTAATACGTATACCAGTCGCTGCTTACCTAAGGTGTTTGGGCATCACAACGGAGCTTAACGGAAAGCTAAATTCCCTGATGTATATTGAGTAGGGATGCTTAAGCCTCTGATAACACACGACCACCAGTCAATGCTTCGATGCGCATTTAGATTATGCTGGAGAATTTAAGAAGCACCAGAAAGTAGAAAGCGAAGCGCGTTCAAAGTCCGCTGGCAAGGTCTTCTAAACAACACACACCACGGTTAGGTACTTATTTTTCTTTGCTGCAAGAATGTTAACTAACATGGATACGTGACTCCACACAGAAACTGTTGGTTACGATATTCGATCGGCACTAAAAACAAGAGCCATGAGATTCAATCAATCCAAAGAATTGACCACAAACGTGCACGGTCGTGCGTAAAATTCCAATTGTAAATGGATAGCTGGAATGTGTCAATAATCACAGCTCTAGAAGTTTGTCTGGAGTCCGGTAATAAATCTATGAATGCTGCTTTAAAAAGGCATATCCGTAGCCTATCCTGACTCTTATAGTTATAGCTATCAGTGTGTGGACGACTGGAAGAACAGTTAATTTTGAAGGGTACTGGTTAATGGTTCGCCGTCACAGTGCGACTGATGGGCTGGCATTACATGCCCACAGATTAACTTGATTTGTCCTCAACCTTCAGCAAGCGATGATAATACGCATTTAACATATTATGTTGACAAATAACGTCAAATTAACGATAGGGGAAAGGTGACTGAAGCAAAACCTTACTACCGGTAAACAGGCCTCTTTCCCTTTCCCAAACTCTCTCTTTCAAGATTATTTCACATAGATTAGGGCAGGGGGAGACCCGCAACATCCGTAGCGCTGAATGTTGCAGTAAACCCGCGAGAACCGGCTGGTACTGACAAGACCAAGAATGATATTTGCATTGCCACTCTACAGACAGTGCATCCTATCTATATCGCGTCAGAAAGGTAACTTTCACAAACATTGATGCCGGGCTCCAAAGACAGGATGTGAACTCGGAACCTTTGGTTCTGAAGTCCAAATTAACGTTCTACCACTTCGCTATATCCTGCCCCTCTACTCCCAAAACCATGTCCCTAAAAGTCAAGTCAGCATTAGAGTGCAAAGAAGGCTTCGGGTCTGATATCTCATTCTCCCAATAGTATACATCTAGCGTCATCGATTTCCTGCTGGTGTGATGTAAACAGATCCGTAATCGTGTGAAGAAGGTCTACACTCGTGCGTTCACCAACATCGTAAAGCAGCTGAATGTCCGAGGGCTACTGTACTCCAGATCTCTTCTCATCATCCCTGCAGTGTCGTGTGACTTTACAGTTAGCCCAGGTACATGACCTCTTGCTGGGAATCATAGTGTTTGTAAAATAGTACTTGAATATATAGAAAAAGAATGCATATGTGTACATAAACTGTACTATAAATGTCGATGTTAAAATCAATTCAACAATTCGTCAGCAAATTGCCGATATCTTCAGGCAGCTTACAGGACAGTATAGAGAGTGATGGAGAGAGAGAGAGAGTGTGTGTGTGTGTGTGTGTGTGTGTGTGTGTGTGTGTGTGTGTGTGTGAGAGAGAGAGAGAGAGAGAGAGAGAGAGAGAAAGAAAGAGAGGGAGAACAAGAGAGATATAGAACAAGAGAGAGATAGAACAAGAGAGAGAACAAGAGAGAGAGAGAAAGAGGGAGAGGGAGGGAGGGAGAGAACACGAGAGAAAGAGAGAAATGATAAAGACAGGAAGAAAGAACGAAATATAGCATATACAGAAATATATAGAGAACAATCACAATTGATACTCAATAGGACACTTGAAAGAAGCATCGGTCATTCATTCTGCTATTACTAATTGGGCATACGATATCAAGTTATGAAGCACTACTTCACCACTTCACGGGTATTATATGTAATATGATTAAGGTGATATGAAATCCCGAGTGAAACGTTGTACACATGAATTGCATACAAGACGAGTAATGGTAATGGCAAGTGGGACCACACCACCTAGCGTAATGCGATCTCCAGCTGTACATAACACTGCTTCCTCTGCACAATGTCTTCTAGGAGGACGTACAGCGATGTGGATCTAGTTCTCGGAGTGCAGCCTGTCTCCAGCTGGAAGCAGTAGACTAGATGTGCTAGCTGCACAATGTCTCGAGTTCAACTCAACTCTATGAAACCAGATCCTATGTTCTAAACATTTGCTGGCTGTGGGATACAGAACAATAGAACAGTTTACAGAACAAGTACGGAAGATCAGACCAGTTCCACAGAACTGCAGAACAGTTCCACAATCTCGGAACTCTACGGTGACAAAGTGACATTAGCAATCAGTTAAAGTCCATGCATATTGATTACCTTAGAACTAACGTGTATGCACTACTCGTCTCAAAGAAACGATTGCCATACTTGAAGTTGTGAAGGGACTGCTCGATATTTACGTTAGTGGTGTGAATGGTGTTGGCTATGTACATGCCGCCTCAAGCTATCACAACTCCTTTCCTCGTCTGTGCATCGCTTTATGGCTTTGACTCTCTATTAGTCATAAGTGATTACAATATTTCCGGTGTAAACGGATCCAGATTTATGGGACGTAACTTTGAAGAGAGGCTAAATATTGATATAAAAACGGTCGATAAAGTACATCTTACAACGTTATGATTACATTCCCTCGTACAGTTACAAGAAATTGAGAAACTGGCAGGGTACAATACATTCTCTGTTAAATGGATGTATAGTCCATTAATCGCAAACAGTGGTTCGTCAGAAGTCGTGCTGTGCTTTTATTTCCGCTGGGAATTAATTACGATTGTTAACAGTTAAATGTATGGCATTTCTGTATGTCAGCCTGAGGTAATTGAAAACACACCAGAGCTAAATCCCTTTCCGACGGAACCCGACATTTATCCCTTTCCAGTGGTATAGATGGTTTTATACAGCGTTATACAACGCTTCCTCCAGTGTTGGGCGTACACTTATCCATGTAATAGTACAGATATTCCCTGTAACGTGCTGGCGTCTTATCATTGCTCTCGGGAGATAACATGCTGTCCGAGAGGGATGCTTGTCTGGAAGTATGTAGACTATATTACAATATACAGCAATAATTATATTAATTTTATTATTACCTGGCATTGCACCAAGTGTCTGTAGATGCTGACATTGCGGACGTTAGCAGAGGTTGTAATCATGTCATTATATTTCTGATCACTGTACGATGGCTGTCTGCTGGTATGGTAGGAACATACAACCTTATAGCGGCCGCACGCTAGCGATTTCCGTCGCCGATTTCCGTCGGTTTCGATCGCCTAGTGTGCGGTGCTATAAATATTAAAACATGCTAGATATTGTGCGATCGGTCGACGAGACTAAAAATCGCTGTCGCTAGCGCACACTTGCTATTGTCTATCGGCCGACAAGAATCGGCGACGGAAATCGCTAGTGTGCGGCCTGCATTACTTACACCGGTCCGCAATGGAAAGGCAATAGAAACTCAATGGACATTGCATGTATAAGTATATTTTATATTTAAATGTAAAACATGTGAATCCATACGTGAAGCTGACGAACTATCTATTGAGATCCAAGGAGCAAAGAATTCCACACTGTCTACACCGGCGACAGAATGTGTTCCTCAAGTGAACTTCTGTTTCAATGGAAACTTACTGGAGATGGAACTCGGATGGAACTGTGAAATCTTTCCTTTGTCGTGTTCAAGTGAGAAATAAAACACTTGATGCTGTCGTCTTGACAGATTATAGATGATGTCTGTTGGTAGACATAACATAATCTGCACTTTGCCACAGGCGAGTCTTCCCACATCTCGTGACTACAGACTGCTACTTGTGAGGCCTCCCTTCACTATTTCACCTATATTTCTAGAAGTACAGTCTACACTAGACTGTATACATGTGAAAACTACTTCTCAAGCATTCACTTCGTACTATGTTTGGCCATTATGTGTCGCTTTACATTGCCTCGTGTTGCCCAAAGCTGCTACGAATTATTCGATATTTTGAGATTTCGGTTCCACTACAGCAAGTTGGTACAAATAAAAGTACGAAGTGCGCGTGAGAAGCCCCTCTTGTTCTCAATGGCAGACCACTCTGCTGGTGTCGATGTCCGAGCACTGCTCGCTGCAAACATTGGCCCTCTTGTTCTCAATGGCAGACCCTCTGCTGGTGTCGATGTCCGAGCACTGTTCGCTGCCAACATTGGCGTCTGTAATTAATTCATGTATTCCCGTGTAACCTCACGGCAACCCCTCACCATGTTAACTTGCCTATTTGCTCAATAGCCGTGGTCTGGACACTGTCATTCCTAGCTGATTACCGATATCTAATTAGGCGTGATATCTTGGTCCAACATGTTATTATGTCGAGAACTTCTATTATAACTATGTAAAACAAAACAACAACATTTACTTGAATAATGCAGATTTGGCACGTCCGTTACTTATTGCTTGCAAATTACATGACATCTATTGCCCATTAGTCTCAATCTATTTCTTGGCAGAGCATGAACGTTGCCCACGAAGCAGGTGCTTATAATTGTGAGACGTCAATACACGGTGGGCGGATATACGGTTGTACACAGACTGTATACGTAATTGGTGAAAGTCTTCAGAACTATCATTAATATAAACATATGTCTGGGGTATCTGCAAGGTATTACGAATCCATAAGCGACAGTAACTAGCAAGCTTCACTGGCGATGTCACTAGGCTATGGTTATTTCATTACACAGGAGTTCCATGTCATGTTGGTGTGAGTGCTGTAGTACTGGGGTGTTGTTCAAGTCGGATCAAGGCGCTCATGTGCGAAGCGACGTAACTCTAGCGTAATCTAACATCCAATATCAATGATGCAGTTACCATACTGTTGCGTCGTTTTTCACAAGATAGCCTAGATTGACACTTGGACCACGCTCGCTGTCGAAGTCGGATCAATGTCTGATCAATGCGACATGCTTCTTCGACATCACTGACCAATTAGTCACACGTTCTCTCATGCAGTGGCCATCTCGCCGTACACCAGCAGTTCAGTGACCAGGAGACTGACCTGCTACACGTCATCAGGCACCAGTGTCCACGTCGTTGCTGGTCAGTGCCGTCTCCAGTGAGGCGACTAATTGGCATTCCATCTATATGTTCAAAGTCAATGAAAGTATTGATCTCACGGTTTACATGTGGATGTTACCCCATAGAGAAATGGCTAACTTCCAGAGTATCTAAATGATCGGTATTAGTCTGACTTCCGGTGTCGGGACCGGGATCCATGCACACTGAGACGTATATGTAGATTGATATGCGGATCTTGTGTTTGAGAACACGGGTCAATGAGTGCACTAGGACGACGACTACTTTCGTAGAAACATCTAGCCACTTACACTCCCCGTAATGTTTTCTGTATGTTATCAAGCGAATACTCGGAATGCAGCCAACTGTGTTGTACCACTGTGACAGCCTACCTCCTATGTTGTACCACTGTGACAGGCTACCTCCTATGTTGTACCACTGTGACAGCCTACCTCCTATGTTGTACCACTGTGACATCCTACCTCCTATGTTGTACCACTGTGACAGCCTACCTCCTATGTTGTACCACTGTGACAGCCTACCTCCTATGTTGTACCACTGTGACAGCCTACCTCATATGTTGTACCACTGTGACAGGCTACCTCCTATGGTGTACCACTGTGACAGCCTACCTCCTATGTTACCACAGGAAGTGTAAGATCAATCCTAAGCATACTGCTCTTCTCCATGCACGTGTAGTGCACGTAGTCTATTCCTCTCTGGTCGATGCTGTTAGCAGCTTCCAGGTCGTATTTGCTGTCTGATTGGTTTGCTACGTAGTAAGGTTTGTGACCGGCTTTGGAGATTGGAACACGGGAAATTGGACTATTTACTTCAAAGTGTTTAACGCGAATGGAACATTTGAAGCTGATCGATAGCCCTTTAATATCGCTGTATCAGACACAGTCGAGCAGAGTTTACGGACATTGGCCTCCTACAATCGCTCTGCTGGTGACTAAAGTGCTCACCGCCAGTTATTTCCAGCTAGTGACGTTGTTCGTGGTAATTCTTTGACGAAATTAAATGTATCAAAATTAGCGATTAGGAGTATGCATGTAATGCGAAAAGTAAAGTAAATTATCATTGAATTATATTATTTTAGGAAATTAACATAGACTATTTCGTTCAGAGTCCAAGTGTCTTCTGACTGTACCACACATGAAGCTCAAAGCATTTGGATACCGATCCTTCTGTTACTCTGCACCTTATCTGTGGAATTCTCTACCTATTGAACTCAGACTGTCTCCCACTCTTGAAACTTTCAAATCTAGACTCAAAACCCATCTTTTCCGCAAGCACTACAGGAACTATCTATAGAACAACACTGTGTGTCTCTTTCCCTAACTCTTTTCCACTTGCATTTTATATATACTCGAATGTAGCGCCTCGAGCATTGTTTTTAACGATGGGTTAGGCGCATTATAAATATGCTTATTAATATTATTATTATTATGTATTATATTTTAATTATGAAAGTTAATAAAACAGAATTGTATATCATCCCTGACATGCAACAAACATGATCCGACATGTCTTCTTTTACGACGGCTTTTTCACATGTTCTTCACATGCCTAGATGTATTGTGAAGAAAACAAGTAAATGACGTGTTCGTCTCCACCAACACAAGCACCTCATACAGCACAGCTAGTGTCTGACCGACATAGGTGCTCCACGCCTGATAGACTCGTGAACGGCCTCTTACGATTGTGAACAATCCATCAAATGACATCAAAAGACATCAAATGAATGGCTGGCCATCACTTTGACACGCCCGTACTCGCACCTGGCTCCACGTGTTCGCTGGTGTTCTAGATATCTGGAATACAACAATGACTACTTCCTGAGGGCGACCAAGTCGAGAATAGACGATACAATATCTCCGCCAATGGGAAGTCTCCAGAATGTGAAGAATAGTTCAGTCATTGTTCCTCATTCGAAGTAGTGTTTAATGGACAGGTAATTTTGCACATGCACTGACCGAGACAGATGTGTCCTAGGGATGTCGGTACAGACAGACTGTTGGACGTCGAACTATCATAACATCACGTGTCCGTCCACGGAGGGATCTAAGTACATAGAAACGGAGCACAGCATCTGTTTATCTGCACATTTACCTTTCAAAACTAGCTATCATTTCATGTAATGTCGCACTGAATGTGTATAACACTGACTTAGTGTACTACTGACATCTGTGACTGTATACATAATATAATTTTAACAGGACTCCTCTCAACCAATCAAATCGCTAGAATCGACTCATGTTTATTCATTATTTTCTTGTGATGAATGCCTTACAAATATTCTAGCTACGTATGCAAATCAATTGATTTTCTTAATATCAGCTAAGTGAGAATATGTGTGTCTTTTTTATCCATTTTTGCTTTTATTTTCAACATTTCTGACATATCCATAGACCAATGTATACTTTACAGCTGTATTGTTTATCCTTGTCTTAGCTGTTTCAAGTACAACTCGTATTCTTTCCAATCTAATACAGAATTCTACACATACAAACCAGGTTAGACTTACTGTCCCAGCAAGCGCATTGTCTGTACCTGTCTGCCATTATGCATTGCCTCTAACTCTCGTCTATATCCTAAATCTCGTACGGAGACGACAGCAATCACGCGCGACATTTCCGGGGTGTTATCTCCACCAAGGCCTTACAGTTCAGAGAAATCTGAGGAAATCCCCTTCGGCACTCGTAGTAATTCCTAGCGCTCTATCTGGTAGCTTTATGACGCTGACGACCATTGACGCCTACAGTAGTGCAGCTCAATGATAAAGTTAGCATTAGTCCCCAATTCTGTGTAAGTGTCGTGTCTGGATCCAATACTTTCTCCCATTCAATCAGTCTCGAGATTCCTCGTTTTGTGAAAGGGAAACTTCTCAACGAGCACTTGTCTTCAGGGAGAACATAATCAGTGACACGTCTTTATGTCAGACAATATATTTCTAGAACAGAATTAGTAATTATCATAGGACAATGTCCCGAGTGTTGTCAATTTAATATGAGTTAAACACAGTCATAGCCGATGGTATATCTGACTGTATGTCACATATATGTATCTCACAGCCTATGACATAAGCGGAATGTACGTTCCTTCGTACAAAACATAATTAGGAATAAACCGGAGTCAACCTTATTTCGGTATTGGAAGCAATGCTGTTATAATGTATTGCATTAGGTTCGTATTACGACGCATTTCGGTTTATAGTCACTCTTGCTATATTATATCCAACTCATACTAGTCTTGCTGCACTATTTACTCATATTAGTCTACTGTCCCTAATAACATATAATAAGCATACTCTAATTCCTAACTTAGTAAGCTATTCACAACCACGCAATATCCAATCGCCACATGGTGCAATAAGTAACACACCAGACGATGTCAAATATCCGCTGCTTTGTTTCCCAGTGATGATAAACGGTAATACCGAGTTCCGTCTGGTTGGTAATTATGATCATTGTGGCGCATATGTCTAAGGAGGAATTCTTGTCTAAGGTGTTTGTATCTTGTGTTCAGAAGCGGGACGTCTTCGTTGACGTAGGTGTATTGGTTTCTATAGCTTTTAGAGGTGACTAGTTACATTGCTACATGAGTCATTGAGAAAGAGTGTCGGGCAGTGGGGAACTACCGGGTATACTGACATTGTACGTAATCGTGCATATTTATCGTATCTTCTGACGGTAACTTTGCTAGATAGCATAAGGACAAACAAATGTATCATGCGAATCTACGATTCTCAGATTCTCCTCTACCGTAATTTGAGTACCAGAATTACTTATATTTTCAATGATAAACTGTCCCACTGTATATACGTATTACATTAAAACGCGTGTTATTACAATCTCTTCGAATATACAAACATTTCAAGATGCATTTGGATACCGGTATATCCTTATGAAACGTTGAAATTACTTATGTACACATCCCTTTCATTCAGTACAACTTGGTAAGAGTACGTGTACACGTATAGACTAGAAGACACCCCGAAGCGGTCAATGGATGGTGGTCTATTTACGATCATACATCACGTAGATGAACACGGTGACCAATACCACATTGTAGACCGTAGTTGTTACACCAGCCCGTGGTCTCAGATAATTATCTTCTAGAATCCATTTGTACCACGTATGACCGTATGACCGCGGGGCCACGATGCCGGAGGGAAGTTGGACTAGCTCCTGCTCATTTCTCCACACCCTCAACCAACCAGACGTGCTCGAAGTACTTTCACGGCCTTCTCATTCAGTCGGTAATTTTGGGGAACATGACTGGCGGCAAACTCGGGCAATGTCGGCACGTACGTGGGACCTTCCAACACTCAAACACTACTTCTGTTCATAACTAATCCTCTTACACTGCTGTGATGACCTCCCTTCATCACGGAGACCAGATGAGCCACGTTCTTTGACACGGAAGTCAGGAGGTCAGAGTACGTCCACTCATTTAGGAATAGCTTCTGCATTTGGGTTGACTGGCACTAGAGCGGCTAGTTCTACACACAGGTATTGACTCGATGATGTTCATAATGTATCGTATAAAACTTTGTGAATTACGATATGGAACGACAAAGAGGCAATTCTATGAGTTACTATTCATCATATACAATGCCAACTATAGTAAACCTAACTCTCAAAAATCTTTCTACGGCCCAGAGTCTATTAAGCATCCTCTTGAACTCACGACTATTGGATACATAACATTCGTCAAAGGAATGGCGTAAAAGGAGTGGCGGATGCTAATTTAGTATGTACTGGTGATGAGTTTCAGATGGCGTGTTTCGGGAATCTCACATTCACATTCTGAAAGTTATTCCTAGTTGCGAGTATTCACCGGAAACAACACTACCCTCTAATATGACGTGGCTACTTAATCCACTTAAACCATAACAACGAAAACCTTTTCATAGCATTTTACAGTCTCCGTTAATCAAGGATGTTTTTCAGAAACCAAGTTCAATAAAGATGACGTGTGTAAGTCGTGGCAGCGAAGTTGGAAAACAATAACTAGTCGACAAAGAAACTCGACTGATTAACCAAAGACACGTGTTGGCGACAGTCGGAATGGAATCTTCATGAAGATATTTCTTGAAGTGTGCGCAGTATGCCATTCCAGGTCAATATCCTCCGTGTCTCGTCACTCGCCGGGGACATAGTCTGTTACGTCTGTCAGTCACAGAGCTGGGGCCCGTTGCTCAGAACAACGCTAGCGCTACAATAGTTGAAACTGGGCTCCCGCCACAATGGAAAGCGTTGTACAATAGTTGTACTTACAATAATTCTGAGTAACGGGCCCTGAATTCCAGGAGCATTATCTTCAAAGCAGCGATCGCAAAGATAAAAACGTATGATCTTCTTTTTCAAGACAGTCCTTATACCATCCTGCTTCATTGGTATGACTATCATGTCTATGTCTAGTAGGCTTGTACTATAGTGTGAGCACAAGAGTACATAGCGGTGATTATTTAGAAGTAACTGACAGAAGCTGTTATAGTTTAATACTTCATACTCATCCCGTCCTACAATTATATATGTCCTCACAGTCGAATATATGTGCATATTACCATCAGTTCCCTTGCAGGTGCGTCAATGGACGCCAACTGAGTTATACCTGTAGGTAGACATTCACAATGTCATAGGAATAAGAATAGCTTCACAATGGCATAAGACTAAGAGACTATCTTCACAATATCATAACATCTCCACAATATCATAAGACTAACAGACGATCTTTACAATATCATAAGACTAACAGACGATCTTTACAATATCATAAGACTAAGAGTATCTCCTCACACTATTGTAAGAGTAAAAGTATATCTTCGCAATATATCATGAGATCTTATCACCAGCCTAAAAGCGTATTTGCGACGTCCACCGCACTGCACGTGGACGGACATGATCGACTGTATCCGCATCTCTACGGACATCTAGATTAGATTAAATTGCTCCACGGGACATCCGCTTGGTCTAAAGCACCAGCTTCCTTGATTTATACTCTGCTGGTAATCCCATAGAGAGGACTTGTTATCTAAGCTGGGCTGTTGTCAAACTGTCCAGATGCAAAAGGATGCTGTTTTCACGGCCTAATTGAACACTTGAAACTGCGGGATTAGACACAGATGTTACTGTTTAGTCGTGAGGTATGGATAGGTAAATTAATGCCCAGACAATTTCCACTAGGAATTATTCGCCCTTGTGTGGAAATTGGAGGAAATGTGTTTCCGGGAGGTATGTAGAACCAAACTCATATCGTCCTGTCTGAGCAGCTTGACATTCTTGTAGTTGGCGTGTACTGCTTCACAGCCGCATGTATTTAGGTATACTTTCCTTCAGGGTAATTAACACTACAATGTTTCACTCCAATCTTTAGTGTTTTCGCAGGAAGTGGATCTGTCGTCACTTGATCTCAATTTCTTTCCAATTCCGAAGTAGTGTTGACATGCTGCGCATCACGTAGCCAATGTCCACACCTGAAGTTGAAGGTCAAAGTTAATTACTTTAAATAAATAGTTTGTCCACCATTGGCATAAATTGTGGAATCAAAGTTCGAAAACAATCTGAAATCTAATTGGAAAAACGATTAAAGATAAGTACTTATTAAAATAGTAACTTATTAGTGTTATAATGTTCTAATGTTAACAGAACCGATGCAAACTCAAACTCCTTGCTTTATACTTCAAGTAGTTTAAATGTACAGGTATGTATTTAGCAATAAGTAATACAATCACTTTCTAAATTACACAACTCCTCGAATACGTGCCATAACTAATAATGCTCAAGTAAAAATAATGACCAGTCCAATTTGACGACTTAATAACAGACCCTATCACCCCCAATCTAGTTGACCCCTATGTCAACTACGGCCCTTCATCATCTCGTTAAATGTGCAATGGAAGCTATATAGGATCGTGGCGTGACTGAACTCATCTTAACGATTCGCCTACTTCCGTGAGTCGGAGTGTCCTCTGTGTAATTACAGGGATCCATTACTTCAACTCCAAAGAGTATTGAACAAGCAAACGTCACGTGCATGAACAGCGCTGTACAGGTAATGAGGGGTCAAACACGTAATACTCCATAGTCAGGCAACGGTCGAGGTACCATGCCTCATTCAGAGATCCATGTAGTGTGTGGGAGTGGCACTGGACAATTAACCTGACGAGTATATGGGACTTGTTGGATGGGACGAGTGGGCGAGTTACCTAAGCGAGTACCTGGGGCGTGGAGTACCTGGGACGTGTTGAATGCGGGCGACGTGTCGGATAGGCGGAAGTGGGCGAGTTCCCTTGACGAGTATCTGGGACTTGGGGCATCTGCGACGTTTGGGATAGGGGCGAGTGGGCGAGTTACCCGGCGAGTATCTGGACGAGTATCCGGACTAGTAACCTGGCGATCATATCGGACGTGTTTGCATGAATAACTGGATGAATAACTGAATGAGTGAGTTATATCAGATGTGACGTGACGACCGAACGTTTTTCTAACCTCGCCCCTAAGCGGCCTGGGATGAAGTATAACTTGGCCCTTGCACTTCAAAGACGACAGTTGGTGCTCAGACTATAGAACAGTCATTCTCACTAGATCGTAGCTATGGTCAAGGGAAATAGTTCACGTTAATACTACCATCATAGTGAGATATAACTGTCATCTAGGGACACTTATAATATAATACCTTCTATCTGGAATCTAACAGGGGAGTTATTCTGTGAATAATATCACTCGTAATTTCATATTAATTCTTTGTAAATTTCCCTTGATGGTGTACTTTATTGTTTATTTCATTTCACTTCTTATATTAGCTATTGCAATATTTTACTGCAATGTCGTATATCGTGCGTAAACATTACAAATACATCTATAATTTACAATGCAGTGTATTCCAGCCACATCACTAGCAAAGTTTCTTCATGCACATTACTAGTATAAATATATATTCACATTACGTTAAATACAGCATTCTATAATATTCTTTGTTTTTCCGCATGATGTATTTTTGTGCATACAGGTGATAGACTACGATACGAACATTAAAGGTATACATGCTACTAGAGGTGTAGAGGCTACGATGCGTACACTAAGTGAACTTCCTGTGTGTCCCCCATTATACGCGCACCTTGTGTCCTCCGATCTGCTCAACTTGTTCTTAGCAGAAGGAAACACAATTATTTTCTTTGCATCCTTGTCAGACAAACTTAATGGTAGCCTAAATATAGTTAATTAGCTTCATTAATACATTTGACACGTATTATGTTGCATAATCTAGGTAAGTAAACACTATCAACCTGGTTGGAGTCCTATGTCCCAGACATCTTGTTGAAGACGACGCATTTTCTGACCCGGGTCATGACAAATACCTTCTTAGTTACTAGTATTTAGACCTAATTGCGTCAAACCAGTAAAAAAAGGATAAACACAATAAGACGAAATGTAATCTAGGTAGACAATATATCTAATTATAAGTTAATAACAACAGTAATTGTAAAACCCGACTTATTTATTAGTCTAGACGTACTAGGTAAATGTACGTACGTCTCAGATTAGTTTAAGGAGCATCGCACGTGCAATACCACCCCTGTAACACACGAACACTGGTTAGTAAAATATATTAGCATTAGTCAAGTTCAGCATTCACATTCACCATTGTGTCAGAGGTTGGTTCAGTGCTAATACCGCTAATGCAAGTATGTTCCTCATAAAGAGATGTACCGGTATTAATTAATATATATTAAATTACTGTATTTTGAAACTAACCTGCGTGTAGAGACTACGTTAGGCATTATTGCTCATCTCAAACTATTATTCATGAATGCTATTACAGTGGCTATACTGAAAACATCAAAACTAAAATAACGTACTCCAAAGTGGAATTTTGTTTCCAAAACAAACTGTAATGTACAGAATGCATATTATCCATTACCTCGCTAGAATTGCTAGGTGAACCAAACTATGCAAATACAATGTAGACTAATTGTAAATGGCATTACATGTTTACACTATAAGGTTCACTGTACGTCGTCATTAATGTGTCTGATTGGAACCGAGCGGCCACCCACGCCGTAAAGTACTGGTTTCCGGTTGGTTTCCATGTAAGATAAAGTGAGATAAAGCTTCACTGCCTGGAAACAAGTCAGGAATTTGAGATGCATTCCACCAGACACAAATACCATACTAGAATGAGACTATAATGTTGTGATGGAAAGTTGACATTTGTTGGTCTTACATGTATCTATATAAGCTCCAATGTCAGACGATTTGGGTGAAATGCAAAACAGGCGTGGTACGTCATGGCTGTGTTGTTGAAGGTGAAGAGCACGGATCGGCTTGGAAGGCATTCAAGAATATCAGAGAATACTTATGTTTATATAGCATCTCCTTGGATTGGAAATTTTGAAGTACATTTGTCCTGGAAATCGGTGATCCCCTGAACAATGATCGAGACAATTGCAACGAATTGTTGATTTCACCAAATACTTGAATGCATGATAATAGTCCTATATAATCAGTTAGAAAGATTCATGTCGAAACCATGGCATAACCCACATTTTCGCCACGACATTATTGGACAATTTAAAAAGTGTTGTTATATGGTGTATACTAAATAACGTTGCCAGTATAAGCATGATGTGCTAAATTGATATGTTTACGATTATAAAACTGCCGAGATAGCACATCGGCAAACGAAATATTTCGTGTTCTAGCTTCCTTCGCCGGTCAAAATTACCGGATTTTATTTCACGAGCTGTACAGTTCCCGCGTGGTGAGCGATGTTGCGCAATGACAATTGTATTACGTGTGGTTGTTGTTTGTCCCACAGTCGTGGCTCGCCATTGTATATCGTATATCTGTTAGGAGTCTCCTCTCACCAATGCCTGGAGACGTCACTAAAGTCCACACCATAACGGAACTACTGGCACACTGGGGTCGACCTACTAGTACCGGTACTACAGGCTCTCTGACTGACGTGTAGGATCAAACATCTCGACGTACTCAAGTGCAGGTCGTAACGTGCATTTATCTAAACGCATCGATCCGAATTAATATGAAATATAGTGGATACTGATTATGTCTACCTTGTCATGGTGGATCTGAGGATAACGGTGGATCTGATGAACGTCTAATGATATGATACGGCGGCTCAACGTTAACAGATTTGTTATTGTCCACAACACTGCCTTGTTAATAGCATCGTGACTCCTGTTTGCCATCTAGGAACAGAGATATGTAGGCTATAGAAGTATGAACTACATACACTTTTGAAAAGGCAATTCATGACCAGATCATTTGAATTCTTGCGATTCAGATTCCTGGAGACACGCCGTACATAATCTCTTCATTAATGAATAATAAAAATGCATGTATTACCTCTTCTGCGAATAGATAGGCCATATATATATACATTCTGCATATGCTCCTCAAACCAATCTTACCACGAATACTGTCAGAAACCGCTTTTTCTTAAATGAGTGTGTTCAATAAGTACAACCCTTGATCATAATGCATCGATATTAAATCATAAGCTAGTTTTAAAAGTACAGCGTAGAACACACAAAAACGGTAGTGAAGCAAAGATCAAGTATGTAGGCCTATATGAGTCTATGCTCTTCTAATGTTGACGCCTAAGAACTATGGTAATATACAGTCAGATGAGAGTAACGTCCCCTTCATTGTTGAAGAACTGGCGGCGGTAAAGACACGACTACTGTAAACATGACTAACTGTGTGTCTTCAGCAATGATAACGTGTAGTAATGGTGTTGAAAAACAACCGATCACAATTTACACACTGAATTGACATTTACCATAGATTAACATGCTGTCTATTTGTTAAGGCTAGATCTGTGGTGATGTTTTTTGTTTGTCGTGCACTTTATGTTTTGAGATGCTTTATGTTTTGAACAGCTTTAGTCTATTTCTCGTCACGTCATACCCAATAAATCAACTGCCACTTTCATATCGATAAAACTAAGAATAACAACCGACATTGTACTAACATCATAGAGATTCAATGTTGTGATTTATAGGTGTGTCAGTGTACTTTTATTCGTCGTGTACTCTTTAAGATGTGATGCAAACAATCAGCATATTTAGTCCATCACGTAATACCAATAAATCAACGTTTTACTTTATTATCGACAAGACTAAGAATAGCAACAGATAGTGTAATACACTTAAAGCAAGCAATGTCCAAGGATCATCCCCGTGTGTAATGATCACGATTATATTCTCAAGTAATACCTCTACAGTGCATTGTGATGTGTTGACCTGGGTGACACTGTGTTCTGAGTACAACTGAGGACGGAACAGTCTGGGACCATGCTCCCGAAGCTATCGTATACGTAACAATATCGTTAAGCCTCTGTGTTGGAAAATCGTACTCTTTCTGGCTCATCATATTTTCCTTCACGAACAACTTAACGATGTCGTTACGAATGTAGTCGGGTGTGGTATAAGATGCTCCTACTGGTCTCGGCCAGCGGGGTTACCCCCTTTGGCTCAGTCGTTAGAGCGTTGGCCTCGCAATCCAGCAACTCGGGTTCGAATCCCAGGATCGGCAGTGGTCCTGTTTCAATGGCGCCCGGCTACACGTATACGAAAGCTTCAGGAACATGGCCCAGGTCTCCCCACGTACTGTACAGAGGAAGCTATGTATATAGTGTCTGATCCCCGCATCGTATTGCCAGACACTGGTACTGCCAGTTAGTGTCTCCACTCCGCCAGTGCTCCGGGATCACGGCGTGTGTGATGTTACCTATACGTGCACGAAGTCGGTCGTTTCGGATTCATGAGGTCTTTAGGAGAAGCAATCTTAGTATCAGAACATTAATAGAGAAGTCCTGTTTAGAACCCGTACATTTATGTTCGCGTGTATGTATACGTGTGCGTGTGTGTGTGTGTGTGTGTGTGTATTCGTGTATTAATCATGTGTCTCTCTCTCTCTCTCTGTGTGTATGCGTGCAAGTGTGTGTGTGCGTGTGTGTGTGCGCGTGCGTGTGTGTGTGCGCGTGTGTGCGTGCGTGTATATAACACTGTGATTATTCAACGTCGTGTAGTTCCAAATACAGTCTAACAGTAATGACCCATCAGGATCCTGTTCTTGTCTTTGTATCGCCGTGAACCACTATGTTCTGATTATGTATGACATGGGATATGAATTGTTGTAACTTGTATGTACCACAGTGTACGGACAGCGTTGCCTATCAGTTACGCACACATAAGCAAACTTCCATTCAAGACTCAGACATAATGAATAGAAACTTCTGAACATATATCCCTCACTTGTACACATGTTGCAAACCGTATGCGGTAATCCTTCATATAATTAAAATACCACCATCTCGACAATAACACTTTTTACACTCATTTTCTTATAAATAATATAACTGGTCTTCCTTATTTTCGTCACCTCGCGGGCATCTATAATGTAATTACTCTGCCAACGCCTAGACGAAAACACCCTTGGTAGACCTAATTACCCAGGGGCTGCATCTACGTTAGCCTCATCCTATGGGGGGATATATTGGCGGAGGAAGTAGTTAGCATACTCACTGAGAACAGTGGAATAACATCCTGAAGAAAAAACCCAACCCATGTATCTCTGATCAGGCCACAGGAAATAATATTACACTTCCTGCATCTCCAAGTGGTAGATATTCGCTACACGTATATTGTGTCCAGTGGGTACACCGCTCCACTTCCAACTTTCGATCTTGGCACACATTGGTTATTCGCATGCACTGTACGTACGCACGTGTCTAACTACTCAGTCCTAACAAGTTTTCTCCACAACTCTCGAAATAAAAAGAAAAAAGAAAGCTACTAAAATAATGAAAATAGCAGGTGATGTTTATCTGAGATATTTGTTTTAATTCACAATGTGGTTAAAATAGTAATACAAACACAGACATCAACATTCTCTGTGCCTACGACAATTAAGAATAAAACTAAAGTACTCGTGTAAAAATACGGCACATGTTTATTCTAGATTAGTTTCCAGTAGAACCCAACACTATCGTAAGAATAATATGAACTTCACAAAAGCCACTCTTCACCTGATCCGTTTCGGGTGACGCTCTGCGCAGCAGTGACGGATAGTAAACACGCGCGCCTGGAGTGCATGGAGTGTCGGAGTCTGTGTACTATACCCGGTGTGTTATTCAATAACTGAATGGCAAGCAAACAAGAGTGGGTGAACTCTCAGATGTCAGGTGCATTCAACACCTGTGTTATCTAATTCATCATAGATTTTTTTCAAGGATGTTAGGAAGATGTTTACGTGGTCAGTTTAATGACGTGATACTATGATTCATCTGTGTGAAATATGAATATCGATCTGCTTCGTTTCCGAATCTTTCTGAGAGATATGTGTATGTGCAATGAGTGCACTCTTCAAGAGGATGAGCCTTTTGTCTGCAAAACCTACACGTAGTATGACTGAGATCTCCTCATTTTTACTGTGCCATGTATCGCCTGTCACTGTGTGTCATGTTTTACTACGTATTTAACTGTAGCATGATTTACTGCATATCGTAAGTGTTTTTGAATATTAGTTTTCCCTTTGTAGCATAGCGAGATCTGATTTGCTAGTCTTCCAATGCAGCGTACCAATTCCTTAGAGGTTTCTAGGCTGCACACATATGTACTATCGATATAACATGAATCAATATTTCATAAAGAAACAATAGTTTATGACAACGAGGTGTCTTTCTTACATAATTCACGAAGCAATGTTTTGTTAGAGAACCGACATTACGAGTGTGAATAATGCTCTGACATTGTATAATACTTCTAGCCATACTTTTGATCAGGACAGGAATTACCATGTTTGCACTCATGCCAGCAATTGTGCGCATCTCTGTGTATGTTTACAAATACGTTGCCGCTTAATTCATCAGAACAGTTACTGGTAATAACAAGACACGTGATTGCCTCTCAACAGGAATGTATTATATTTCAGGCGTGTATTCTTCTTATCAATATCCATGTAGTTTACGAATATAGTCTCAGGAATAGATTTGCTATGCAGAATATCGTTTCCCGAAGCTCTCTTATTCACTAAAAGCGCTATTGTCTCATAATAGATAAGAGAGCTTCGTGAACGATACCCTGGGATGTTATTTGAAGACGGCATAGTTATTTGTTGTGTAGGATTGAATACAACTACGTATAAAGTTGATCGTTATGTAAAATTGGGTTACGATGAGTTGAAACAAAGTTGTATGGATATTATATGTGGTCCTGGTGCCAACTGCTAGGATCTTGATCAGTTCAACTGAGAATAGTTTCAAATCCTATGGTAGATCACAGTCTAGACTATATTCAGGAGCATCGCACTGTCCATTCAATAGTAGCTAGCTCACGGTGGAGAATATGTTGCATTCCGAATGTACACTATTATTATAATAGATGACAAAGTATAGTCACAGTGGTTGATTTAATCTATTTGGTAGCTTTATTGTAACTGCCACCACATTTAGTTTGTGCTTAGTTGAAGGCAATACTTGACACACCTATTAACCATATTCGTGCTGGAGGCAACAGGAAATGCTCTAAAGAGCTGTGCCTGTGTCCAGCATGGATGTGGTTAACTAAATGAGCAGTTACTGACCAGTGGAGGAGGTTGAAATAGTTCAGTGGATCAGTGCTGTAGACATACACTGTTTTAGAATTGATGCCGCGACCAAGGAATGTTCATGTGATGTTCTAAGTAATATCAGGAATGAAATACGTGGTCTGTTAATGAACGACAGTGACGAGGTTCAGAACGAGAAATATATATATATATGATATCATGCTGCCCCGAGATTACGAAACATTTCGAGTATGATTTCATACTCAAGTTCAAACCTTCTATGGGGATTTGTGAACAAAACTTTGAGTTAAGCATGGGATTGTACTAAAACAACTTTCGTATCCTCGGGACAAGATGTTTGCCACGTACCTCTATACTGCCCACGTATGTTCAATGAATATGCGAATATAATGTAAAAACACGATGACTACGAGAGTGCTCGAGCTCGCTTTATACATCTGTTGCATTAAAGAAGGCGAATAGATAGTATTTACTGTAACGGCTATGTCCATGGGTAACTGGGGCACCAATAAGTGTAATAGCTATGCACCGCGTGTCTCCTATATCCGGTATTCTACCTCGTGGCAATTGGATCAACACCATCTTCCCCGGTGATTTAGTGAATAATAGTGGACCAGGTTGCTAACCATCTGGAGCAATAGGTATATGAGCAGGTGGGAGGGGTGGGCTATATATCGCGATCGGCTTGTAGGTGTAGGTGTACTTGTTTAGCGTCCACGTGGATTCATTAGTATTATGTTATCAGATGTTTGTAGTTTCGCTACATTAGAACATTTTACCCTTAAAAAACTGAGGAAGATTGCAAAGGTAAATTTGCTACATTAGAACATTTTACCCTTAAAAACTAAGGAAGATTGCATAAGGTAAATTTGCTACATTAGAAAGTTTTACCCTTAAATACTAATGAGGATTGCAAAGGCAAATTTGTGATGTTAAATTGTTATTTTTTAAAATATGCGTTGGTTTGTGAACTAATTTGTTATTTACATGGCAGGTAGAAGAACTGTGTGTGTGATAGGTACATGCTGTGCTATTGACACGGTGTTGGTCTCCAAGATAATCATGTCACTGTACGCCGAGAATGGATCCAAAAACACACTAGGCGTTTGTGGCAATTACTCGGCACGTGGCAGTACAAAGGCCATAATTGGTTATCTCATCTCCTAAGCTCTTATTCTCACATACAGCTCTCCGACAGGTACCCTCTGACATGATCCATTCCACACACACAGAGTGCACGGAGGTGAATGGTGGATGTGGCCAATTATACACAGCGTGGATTAAACGTTTTTAAAATATCTAAAAAGACACCTACACCCGCCCACCTACACATGGAGAAACGTTTAAGCACATCGGAGAAAGAGCAATTTGTATTGTAGATCAAGGAGTATATGTATTATCAGCTATTGTGTAATCAGGTCTTAAGTATTTTAACTGTTTCATTCGGAGAATAATATATAATACCTCATTTGGTTTTCAGTTTTCAAGGATAATATATACTGACACCCATTGAAAACGCAACACCGACTTTAGACTTGATAGTGTATACTTGATGGGAAATCCAACACTAGTTTAATACAGATGCATTATGCAACCATCCATGTTTACAATCAACATTAAAAATGTACAGTGGTGCAAGCGGGTCCCGGCTGCAGACGTCAA
>JAVCKZ010055624.1:0-16608 GCA_034780755.1 Lepetodrilus elevatus | reverse complement strand
GTGTGTGTGTGTGTGTGTGTGTGTGTGTGTGTGTGTGTGTGTGTGTGTGTGTGTGTGTGTGTGTGTATGTGTATGTGATGTGAGTGTGTGCATTCCTCTCCCATAATTACGGGTTCAGTTCTGGGGCTATAACAGCATGTCCTTTGTGCTTGAATATAAATGAAAGCTCTCGGTGTAATTACTGCAACTTTCATTTCAGTGCCACGCGGCTATCTCCATCTTAAATAACTGTGCTTATCTTCACCTCACTTCAGCCTCGCTTCAGCCTCTCAGTGTGACACTAGGCTGAAGACACAATGAGAATGTTTGTTTGCAAATTCCAGTGACTGTTCCGTGGAAACAATTACTGCTCATTATACACACCAAACTAGATAAGCGAGCAAAAGGTTGAAGTAATTCTTTCAAGATAATAACAATTTACAGCTTCTTTTTTTCCCCCATTGCCTTTAGTGTTCTCATTGGCTTCAGTGTAAGTTTTATGTTTAGTTGCGCTAAGTTTTATGATTTGTACTTTCCTGCCAGTTTAGGTGTATTACATGATAGGTGTAGTTTTTCAAACGGAATGGTTGTCATTGAATGGTTTATTATGCCAATTAGTGTTGTTTATCAAGCCAGTATACACGATTAAGCTAATGATATCTTCATACAGATTGAGCATATGTGGGATGTATTTCAATCCTGTACTTGTTTTCTAGGTGACGAATAACATTATCAGGGTACGTTGCTTTTAGAATTGTGTAGAGAAAAAATTAAGAGGTTAATATAGCTGTGGTATAGATGTGGTTCACACCTGTAGATACAATTGAGTTTGTTTGCCAGGTGACTTATTACAGTGGGTGTTCCATCCCGTTGACATCTGAGACAACGCAAAATGGCGAATGATATACATCTACACCCGTAGGATAATCTTACCCAACCGGGCGTTTGATCTTATCTGTGGTAATCTAACGTGGTATTTTTAGTATTTCATTGTCTGAATACGAAAATCTGCTAATAGAAAAAAGCAACCGTAATGAGGCCGTGTCTTTAGTCTGATCGTATGTCGGCTCGGCTCCGTATGTATGAAAGACTTCTTTGTCAGCTGAAAGCTTGTGTGTCCGAAACAAGAGTTTTAATGGCTCATTTAAAAGTTCATCCTTTTGTGCGCTTCTTGACATACATGGACATCTTGTAACTTTAGAACTTGTTTTTAAATCAACTTGCTCAAAGACAAGTTCAGTTGAGGTCTTGACAATTTGTAAATCTTTGCAGTAACATGGTTTTTTAAAGATTTAACTCAATTTCTTTTTATACTACAAAGTGATGAACATCTCAATACATGTAGTTAGATGTTAAGGTGTCACATTATAAAAATAGACAGATACAACTTAAAGTGTAAACGCAATGAAAAATATCCCAATATGATGCACAAATTGAGGTTATAAACCAATGACAAATATTAAGTTTTTTAAATATTCCAATTCTTAGATACAAATTTGAGTTGTAATGCAATGACAAATATCCCAATATGCAAATACATATTGAGGTTATAAACCAATGACAAATATTGAGTTTGTTCAAATATTCCAATCCATAGATACACATGTATATATGTTGGGGTGTATCCCAATAAAAAACCCATCTGATACACTGATTCACGTTGAAGTTTCGCCGGCAAACCCAGTACCAGTTTCTGATGTCCTCCAGTCCTGAACGGCAACAAAAGGGGGAATCGTGTGTGGCAACAAAAGGGGAGGGATGAAAGGTCCTGTATGTGCTACATAGGTATAACTGTCACTGATCTACATGATCTATCAGACATCAGAACTACGTTCATCCTGTTTTTCTTTGAAGCAGGATGAAATAGCTGTTGGATCTACAAGTCCTGTGTTTGTTTGTTGGTAGGTGATGCTATATGTTGAATGAGTTCATAGTAAGGACAGGCGACATCACTGACACGACTGATGAATCAGATCGGCATCACTGACACAACTGATGAATCAGATCGGCATCACTGACACAACTGATGAATCAGATCGGCATCACTGACATGACTGATGAATCAGATCAGATGTTGTATAAACTGGTTTGTAGCAAGTGCTGATTTGCAAAATCCAAAGTTGTATAAATGAGTACATAAATAAGGCAAGGCAAGCAAAAATAGGATTATTCTGTACATTGGCTTGTAAACCCTATTTATTTCTTAATTATCAGATTATGAAAATGATGAAGATATTTCTATTCAATCATGAATAATTTTATTTTAAATATTTTATTCTAAAAATTATTGTTTTCAAATTTGAGCAGAAAAAAATAATTACTACCATAAACATTGTAGATTTCTAATTTCTAACCCTCTCCCTGCTGGATTAGGCGCATATACGCAGCTCTTTAGGGCATCTTCAGTTGCCTACAGCGTGGAGAGAGTTTAAGGACAAACAAACTTACACTGTAGTCTATGTAGATGTACATTAGATACGGTCTGAATTCTAAATTGACTTGTTTGTCCGAAAAGCAGAAAATTAATTACATGCTTGGCAAGAATAGCTTTCGGTTGATCTATTAAAGGTACACACCCACTATTCACTGTTATCGCGGTGTGTAGATGAGAAGAAAGTATAGGGTGTATCCTTGTAGTAGCCCCATAGTCCAGTAATGAACGGGTCAGCACTAAAGTGAGACTTGTAAACTAACCACAATTATATCCCTTCATCTGCTTCCTTTAAACTCGATCCCCCAAAGGAACACAATGCTTAAAGTCTTTTGGGGATACACATACTTAGGCCATGTAGGATGCTCCCCATATAATTACTGTGCCAAGTAATACACTGCTTCCATGTAATCACAATTCTGAGCATAGACTGTTACCATTAGGGGTGACTATTTGCAATAGTATTGCGATAGTTGAAAACACTATTGTGATACTATTGCGATAGTTTGTTTTTAAAAATATGTCTTTTAAAGATGGCTAATTATTTGTAATATAGTGGCTAACATTCTTATATTTTTAGAAATGTTAACAAAACACAATATTTGTATAGATCTATATCTTAATAATATCAGAATATTCACTGATGATGTGTCACTATCCATGCTTAAAAGTGCGCTAAAAGCATTACATTATTATTACCACAGTCAACGGATCAGTGTGCCTTCACTTTCCTTCTCAGCATCCTGGAGAGTATACAACCCAAGATGACATTTCAGACACTAGCAGGATAACATTCACATTTCCATATCATCCCACTTGGTTACCATTTCCTGTTGAGTTAACAGAGGCATTTTTCATTGTGGAACAAAAATACCTTTTCTAGATACTGCATTTTCTATATGTGGATGGTGCCACTAATAATTATAATGCATAAATTATAATTAATGCCATGGTATCTTGAGACAGGTAATTATAAAGTATGACAATATGTATTGTGAAGCGGTAGTTATTAAATATGACGATATGTATTTGGGCCCTGTATTTGTGTTGGTAGTTATAAAGTATGACAATATGTAATTGTATCGAGGTAATTATGAAGTATAACAACATGTAATGTGTGGGGGTAGCTATTAAATACACACAAAAATGTATGTTTGGATAATTATAAAGTATGATAATATGTAACTATATGTAAGGTGTACAGGGGTAATTATAAAGTAAGACAATATGTAATGTGTAGGGGTAAATATAAATTAAGATACTTAATGTAATGTGTAGGGGTAAATATAAAGTAAGATACTTATGTAATGTGTAGGGGTAATTATAAAGTAAGACAATATGTAAGGTGTAGGGGTAATTATAAAGTAAGACAATATGTAATGTATGGAGGTCTGATAATGCTGTGATGTAAGTACTAGATAATCAGTTTAGCTGCTGACATGCACACCAGGAAACTGAGGCTACGTCTCACCACCACCGTCAACTGCGTCGCCACCCAGTCTGTCTGTGCCAGGGGTGGGACGTACCCCGGGTAATCTGACCACAGGAACTGATAACAGGGGGGAGGATGGGAGTCATGTAACAGGCCTGAAGACAGGGCATGCAAAATCCCAGTTTTTGTCAAATTTCACAGAGGGGTTATTGTTGTGTGGGGAATTTCACTAACTACGGGTACTTGTTGTGGCATTAGTCTCAACTTTCATACCCCAGGGCTTTGGGATGGAATCTTCAAATTCTTCACATTCAGGAGCATTTTGCACCACTGGATTGCGTTGATGTGAAGCCCTCCTTCGTTTTATTTCCAGATAGTTCAAGAGATCAAGAATATAATTGAAGTTCTTCTGGTTTATATTGAAATTTATTACGTATTTTTTAGGATATATAAAATGGCAATTGTGTGCATGCGGGTGTCATGTCTTTCATGTTATTCATGCAAATCTATTGCAAAAAGTGAATGTAGTTTGGGGTAATTGTGCTATCATGCATCTAGATTAATAGTCATCATATCGCTGTTGGTCGTCGAGGTGTCATATCCTGTCATAGTGGTTTGATTGTGCACCGTGAAATGGAAATGTGAATGTTAACCTTATAGCACCTAAAACAGCTTCTTTAGTTGTATGATCTCCAGGGAGTCTAGAATGAACGTGAAGGTGCACAAATCCACTGAACAGGGTAATACACATGTAGCACTTTAAGCATGCTTTTGAGCATGGATATAGTGCATTTGGATATTTTTATTATTATTATTCTTATTCTTATTATTTAAAAACAAAATAATACTTATATTATTATTATTACTATTCTATTATTTTTTATTTTTTATTTATTTATATTATTATTATTATTATTATTAATAATTGAGTCTAGAAGGAATGTGAAGGTGCACAAATCCACTGAACATGGTAATACAAATGTAGCACTTTAAGCATGATTTTGAGCATGGATATAGTGCATTTGGATATTTTTCTTATTATTCTTATTCTTATTATTTAAAAACAAAATATTACTAATATTATTATTATTACTATTCTATTATTATTTTTATTATTTTTTATTTATATTATTATTATTATTATTATTATTATTATTATTTGTATTATTACTATTATTATTATTATTATTATTATTATTATTTAAAATCATGTTCACATTGGGTCACATGGTCTTTGAGCATGAATCAATCTTTATCTAACATCTTCCAGTATCAATAATGCCTACCATAAGCTAATACATTTTCTACAAACCAATTAATAACATCAAATTAAATAACCATATTTCTTAACAAGTATTGATTATAGAAGCAATGTGGATCATAAATTACGATAAACATTGTGAGATAAAAGAAACTAATAAGTCGATCCTCTGACCTCAAAGTAAGTTAATAGATTGTATTGAACATGCATAGATACATGGCAGTGGTTGCTGTGATTATATAGTATCGGCTTCTTGTGTCTAAATTAACCCTCTCCCTGTTGGATTAGACACAGGCACTGCTTTTTTGGGCATCTCCGGTTGCCTCCAGCATGGACAGGGTTACAACCTGGCAGTAAACCCGGGCTCAGATCAGTAAACATTCCTCACAATGTACATGATACCAAAATCTGACCACAAGCTTACCTGGGGAGAAATGTCAAGTAATTATGCGCAGATCTCGGACAGATGACTTCTAGACAATGTTGAAGAGCAGCTCAAGGAGGTCCAGTGTCACACAAAGCGTATCATGTTCTATGTTGTACAGACACAAAGCAAGTCTGTGAAATAGAACAAGTCTAGATTGAGCCTTAAGATTGGGGATTTGGATTATCGTGGAATATTAGAATGTGTATAATGTTTTCAGGAAGTTGGAAGTCAGTCTAGCCAATACATGTTCATGAAGTGGTTCATGAAATATACATGGTGGTCGGGTTACTTTAATGTCAGCTGGTGATTGATGACGTTATGGCATGGTTATTAAGTCAGCTGGTCACTGTAACCAAATAACTAGAGTTACCAACATCCACTGGACCCAATGGCAGACCAGTGTGCTGAGATAGAATGAGACCCGGACCCAATGGCTGGGTAGTGTGCTGAGATAGAATGATACCCCAAACCCAATGGCTGGGCAGATTTCTGAAATAGGATAACACCCGGGCACATGGTGGTTGATGGATTTATAGTTGGGGCATTGAGTGAATTCAGTAGGAAGATGTCAGGCCAATGGTTTACAATGCTGGTGTGTGACATGTAATGAGCTAGTGTCTTTGATAGCAGAACTGGCAGTTTAATATCCACGTGTTTGAGAAAGCTTAGCTGCGGAATGATAATCTGACATGACAAAACAGTCCTGCTTTCCAGTTACCTAAATACTAAGACAGTTAGTTAACTTGTGGTTTAATAAATTAACATGAGTTTTATTCGAAAGAATTTGAAAATAAGACACCAACAATATATGTGGTTATATAAATTTGGCAAATATGTTCAGCTTTAAGCCATTGTACACAGCAACACCCTGAAAGGAAGTCATCATATTAGTCTCAATCATGTTAATGGTGTGTGTGCTGCTATCACACCTTAAGACAAAGTGCGCTGTAACACAAACACTCGTTTGATCTCGCAACAGTTACCTCTCGAGAACACCACCTTTATGGCTAGTTTTTTTTTCCCTCTGGGTGTCATCTTGAAATGTTGAAGAGTGCGATGGAGGGTGGAGTGGTTTGTGGGATGACCTCGACAGTTAAGGACATAAAGCTGGGTGTTTATTCTTCTGACATAGATACAATACATCTAGGCTGTGTGTATCTGTGTGTTTGCACCTTACAGTGTTTGCGCTGGCTAACGTAGAAATATCTGGCGTGACTCGAGTGCCAAGGCTCCGCGTTGATTACAGACGATACTTCTGACCTCCATTAAAGTCTCCAACATCTCGCGCTTCTCACTTCCCAGGAGGTGGAAGGTCTGATCTCTAGTTCGGCTTTTCTTCCTGGTTGTAGAGGCATGTGTTAGTCAGCTTACAGGTGTATCTGTTTGATAACTATCTGTATAACTGGATAATATGGGTATAATTGAGTGGCATATTTCCGTAGGTGGACTAACTGTTTTATTAAACCATTTTATTACCATATTAATACGCTATTATCAGCAATATATCACTACTAAAAGATAATTAAAATTAAAAAAAAAATATGAAATGCAATGTTGGGTATGTTCTTATCAGAATTGAGTTGCAGATAAGTTTGAGCCATGTTGTGACGACTTTAATATCTTGTTTCATATCAATGACTGTGATATAGATATTGATATAAATAGGTGGGTCTATTTTTTAAATTGGTTTAAGGCGGCTCTCCATGTGCGACTTTTCTTGTGCTAGTTCGCTGTCTGACAGCGATTTTACACTGTACGACAACGATTTGCATGTGGACTACAGCTAGCTATTAACTATCTGACATCTGAAAGTCATAATAAAATGTTCTATCGACAGTAACTTGCAGAAATATGTCGACATTTACTCTCACGTGGAGAGCTGCCTTTAGACATATACAATCACAGCTAGTTGGCCTATTATTACCCAAAGACTTATAGATTACAGTTGCATACAGAAGTCCATTATTCAACATTCTGCTTATTCCTCATATCTGAATTGTTATTAATATTGTGCTAGTTTCACAGACATATTGAGCAATTGTTGGCAACATGTTTCATGGTCACATGAAAAGAGCTACACATGCTCAGTGTAGACAATGGATACTGTTCTGTCTGCCATGTTTAGTTAGAAATTATGTTTTCCACACACAATATTAATTTAAAAAACACTTCCAGATGAACACACATCTAGTCTACAATGGAAAGATATTGGATCAATTGAACTGAGTCAACAATGTGATGAATAAAAACGTGACAAATTATATTTTTTTGAGCAGCTACCAGCTGGTAACTTGGATATAATCATGTCTTCAAACAAGATTTGAATTTAAATAATGGATACTTGCAGAAGGGTACAATAGAATTCCCCACACCATAGATCATTTGAAAATATACTTTTATTGTATACAATAGTAAGCCAGAGGAATGAAATTGGCATGTATATTTCTTAAATAAAGTCAATGATTATCATAGAAATATTTTACTGTATGCCTTTAAGACCGGACTATTTAATCTTGTATTCATACTTTTGAACCTCGTCACCTCCTTCTCCTCGCTGAATGTTAATTCATACAACCACGAACCCACGCACGGTGAAAGTCGATTCCTATACGTAGTTAAAACCGTCCTGGCAAAATTGTTGGTGTGAGTTGGTGTGGGTGCTCTAATAGTACCTTGTGTTTATCTACTGATTTATATCCACGATGAATTACCAGCTCAAATATCGTTGATCAATTCTAGGTATGTGTGTCATTTCACTGCCTAGTGCTGAGATAAGTCTTTATTTCCTTGTCGAGCACTGTTCCCATAGTGTGCACTGGGTGTGTGTGTGTGTGTGTGTGTGTTCAACACAGAATACAGATGGACAAGGACATAGAAGATCTCCCTGCAGTACATGCATAGCTCAATAGCACTGGCACATAAATCATAGAAAATCGCCATTGAATGCTGTATGCCAACTTGCCAAATATCATATTCACACAGTATGGAAATTTATTGAATCCATAGAAAACATGTAACACACATGATATCCCTTTGCTAGTTGATGTAATGGATATGATTGTTACATTGATCTGTGTTGCACATTACGTGTATGCTTAAGGGCTTATCAGATGATATAGGGATTAACAGGGTATCTCTGGATCTCTGCTGTTGTAGAAATGTGCAACGTGTGATAATTGCATTTGATCTCTTATTGAAGTGCTGATACGCCTGTCTCAATTCATATCACTACACGTCTTGATGATACAGGTTCAATACTGTTATTGTTATTGTTCAGTTGTGAAAATACAATACGACTGAAGTCTAAATATGTACAATGTAACGCATATGCTCATAGTGTAGCCATTGTTATGGAGGCGACATGGGTGTATCAGTGTTTCTATAAAACATGTAAAATGTGTTGAAAGTGTTAAGGGTGGGACGTTAAAGAGATTCCGCACATGCACATACATGTACATAAACACATTTGTTTGTGTATACACATGGATTAACTCTAGATAAGCGAGCATGCATACATACACATATCATGTATGTAGTGACAATACTGTGATATCTGACGTATGATAATGGATTATCACGCTTAGATTAACAAAATAATCTTAGAGGGTGAAAGTAAATATTTTGTATAGCACTGTGTATCAATTTAGACTATCCATCATCCCAGAGGTGAAAGTAAATCATTTAAATATAACTTATATTGATTGGTATTATATTTATATGAAAGGAGCCACTGAAATTAGATACCATTGTTCTCCAGAAATCTAGACTTACTTTTAAACTGATCTAGGGGAGATATTTTGAATAGGAGCATTTGGGTGAGAAGAAGGTATGACACAGACTATAGTACCGGTATGTCAATCCCGCTGGTTGGTATTTACCCTCCCATTTCCCAGAAATCTAAACTTGCTTAACTGGTCATGTCCAATCCCTTGAACAGAACTGGATGGTTATTTATGTCTTTGACACAGAATAAGGTGTACAACACTGTTTACAATCACAGATTTAATCACGATGGCAGCAGGATGCATGAGCATCAACTTGCTGTTTTGTAGGATAAAATCAGTAATGAGTTAAACATGGCATTTCACGTTTGCACTGTTTGATGTTCAGTGGTCATAGTGGTTCACCTGATGTGGGTCTGCCTCATGGGTAACACCTGAATGCTTTGTAGCATTTGTTCCAACATAGTTGTGGTTCCATGGTTGTGCCAGGTCTTGGTGTGGTGGAATCTTCATCACATGTTCTGAACACAGCTGTATGTGATGGGTACCCGGTAGTGGTATACATACAGTATTGGCTTCCAACTGTTGAGAAGTCATTTGACATTTTAATTACCCTATGAAATGCTGCTTGCAATACATTTTCTCACTATTGTTCTATCTACATCTTGAATAGTCGCATGCTGAGTGTGATATGAAGAGCTTGAATAGGACTTTTAATTTGGTTTTACTGCAGTTTTAGTACAGTAAAGGCTTGGCGGATGTAAAGGTGATATCTTGAAATTAACCCCAATTACGGATCCATAGGGCATCTGTAGTTGACACCAG
Source organism: Lepetodrilus elevatus (assembly GCA_034780755.1). Taxonomy (NCBI): domain Eukaryota; kingdom Metazoa; phylum Mollusca; class Gastropoda; order Lepetellida; family Lepetodrilidae; genus Lepetodrilus; species Lepetodrilus elevatus. Next base: position 6,531 of record JAVCKZ010055624.1, on the reverse strand, counting down.
CAGCAAGAGGGTCAATATTTCACCTGCATGGTACCTAGCTGTCGACACTTGGCATTCCAGGAACTCTATTGTGATGACATGTACACACTTGAAGGTCGCGATAACCCAGGCAATCTGTACCTGAGTCAGAACTGTTCACACCAGATAACACTAACTACCCCTTGACCTCGCATGACATTCGTCTTGACCTCTGACCTTCCAGGTAGATTACCAGCCTCTCACTGAGGGTAGCGAAAGGTGGTACATTCTGAATGCCTGAAGACACTTTGAAAGAAAAAGGGTTTTGTAAAAGTGTCAAACGTGTGCTGATTATTTTTTTTCTACTGTAGCACCTGATAAAGTACATGTTGTATTAGCTTTTAGGATCAAACTTGGTTAACCTTGGTTATGTAGCGTGTATTTTGGGGATCACAGAATTAAGCATATAGCTATGATACTTACATGCAACTGTAGGTGTGTTATGTGTGGGTATAGATAGGACCCATTGAAAAAGTTTCTTGCCAATATAGGGTAATATAGCTGTTTTCATGTGTTCCTTATTGTATTTTTTATTTTTTATTAATTCTCTAAATAAGATAAGTTAAGATAAATCTTTATTACCTTTCCAGGAATTTGGTTTGCACATACAGAACATTATTATTATTTTTATTTTTTGTTTATTTTTTATTTTTTTTATACAGAACATTATTAATATTATATTAATCAAACATGTAGGGCACTATGTCTACATCTATTTGCTGTTTTTAAATCTAAATAAAAATGTATTTCTCAAAATAATAAAATCAATCAAACATGTAACATCATTGTAACACCATATTCACCTGTTCACATGTTTAAATGTTCAACGTAAGAAGGCAATATATTTATCTTTAATGGGTCACACACTAGCTATCCGTTTGCTTTTAATTTATCTGAATTAATGGCATTTCAGCTGTTTCTGGATAAATTAGTCCAAGAATACATCTCGAATAGTCGCATGCTGAGTGTGATACTATAATTGATAAAATAGTTGCCATCTGAAAGTATTTTCATGATACATGTTTAGACATACGATTTCAATTTGAAGGTTTTATGGAATATTCCCAGGCTCAAACTGGCAAGCCAATGGCTTTCCCCACATCAAAGGAAAGATATACAGAAGATTTGCATTAACCTTATTTCCTTCCTAGACCTGAGTGACCACATGTGTACGGAGTCCGCCAGTAGGTTGCAGTCAGGGTTCTGTGCTTGTACACATCACACCATTGACCATGCCCCGAGATTATTACGGTAAACATTGAGTATACAATTTCATGCTCAAACTCAAATGTTATATGGGAATTTGTGAACAAAACTTGAGCATGAAATCGTACTCGAAAAATAGTTTCATAATATTGGGGCCAATTGTTTAGTCTGCAATGTGTAATCTGGATGTGCTTGTATTCTTGTCACACCATTGACCAGATGTGTGGTAGGGATGTGTTTGTACTCTTGTCACACCATTGACCAGATGTGTAGTCTGGATGTGCTTGTATTCTTGTCACACCATTGACCAGAATGTGTGGTCTATGTGTGCTTGTACTCTTGTCACACCATTGATCAGAATGTGTGGTCTATGTGTGCTTGTTGTATACTCATCACACCAAGGTCATACCACCTGACATACCAGCTATAACATTTAATGTCTCATCTCTCACAGGAATATATTAATATGCCCAAATAAACTGTTTCTTTATGCTATATACAGGTGTAATGACCATATGTTGTAAATCACCTGTCATGTCGGTGAATGGCAACGGCAGACATAAAACCTCAGTTCTGTATGTCATGGCAGTCACCTGTGGGAAGATTGGACATCTCCTGTGAGAGAGGAGTTTGTAACTTAACTCTATGTTCCACACTGTATCAGTGGTTCCCAGGCAGTGTGCTTACAGAGGGGGGAAAGCCTGTAGTTTCAGTGTGTCGTGGTAAGACCTTTGAGTCACTGCTGGTGGCATTGAACTAGGGGAGATAACTGGTATTAGTATGCATTCAGCTAATATACCCATATTCCTTAATGCATACAAAACCATTCTCCACTATATGGGTGATGTATTTGCCCCCAACACAAACTTCTTTTCCCCTGAACATCAGTAATAATAAATGATACTGTTAATATTGTGTACATTTATAAGGCATCAGAGATCTATGCCAGAAATAAATGCTCATAGCTCTACATTATTTTTCCAGAAATGGATCACTGTTTTATTTTCACTTTCCTTCTAAATTCCCTGGGGAATATGCAACCCATACTGCCATTATGCCAGGTGCTAGAACGCTAGCATTTATATTGTATTTCATCCTACCGGGTACCCATTTTCTGCTGGGTGAATGGGGACAGTTTTTAACAAAATGGTGACCAGTGTTCATGAAGGTGGTACAGAAAACAGCCTAGCAGTTACATGGCCATTTAATTGGACGTCTGATGAAATTCGCTGGTCAGCACATTCTGATGGTCATAGAGTGGACACACTAACTCCGTGGACGTCCGATTACCTGGACATGTGCCAGTACCACCCGTGACCTTACACGACCATGTACAGTACTAGCGCACTCAAGTAAGAACACACAGCCGTAATGACCGTGAAGATCGGAACGTGTCAGTCTTGATCGCCACTTCAGTTTCTTACACAGATATTCTGCCTCATTGCCCACAATCTGGTTATGTGGCCAGTTCCTCCCAAGGTGATGACACCTGCAACACACTCAGTCTAACCTAGAGTTCAGAGTGTTTTTATTTCCACCCACCACCCACGATGGTACAATAGTCATACAAATGGTGCCGTATTTCCTGTGATATTGAAAGAAACTTTTATTTAATTTTTATTTATTTTTATTATTTCTTTATTTTATGGGGTGTGGGATGGGAGTGTGGGGTGTGGGGATGTTTAGAGCTGCTTTCAAGATTATTTAACATATATTATATTTGCTGGGATATGGAAGGAAAGATAAAAAAATATATATATTTGGGATTTGAGCCACTTTCACGATTCTTTCACATATATTTTGATACACATTAAAGTCAATAAAATAATACCGAATCACATGAATAGAATACGCATAATCCTATTGTTGACTTTACAAAATGGAAACATGTTTGTTAATTGATCGTTTATCTTTAGGCTACCTCATAATCATCTCATATGGGTGACAGATTCCCAGTGTGACATAAAACAAAAACAGTAACTCATTCAACCTCGACTATATATGAATCTCTCATAGTTACTGAATCAATGTCTGTGTTTCTGTATCCAATGACAAAACTATCTGAACAACCAAATTTAAAACAAATATCCTGTAATAACTTTAAACAAGTATTTACAATGTTTACGGAGCTGTTTTTAAGATGACAGTATAGTTCTACGAGCGAGAGCTGACTATAACACGACATCTGTCCTAGTGTAACACAGGAGCTGACCTTCTGTCAGTGAGTAAACATCGGAGTAGGATGTCTTAATTGTACCGGAGATACCTATAACTCGTACCGCGAATACCTGTAGTTATTGACAGGGAACACTGGGTCAGAGGGTGCAGGTTGGTCAGCCATCGCAGGGTATGTGGTCGGGTGTGTTTACCCTATGACTGTCTATCTCTGTACTGTACACTTAGTGGATGTACTGTATCAACATGGGAATACGTGCATCGTTCAATGTCAGCTGGCATTCCAATCATGTATCAATTTTTGTAATGACATGTTCTGAGTGTATTCTAGTGAATAGTACTGGTGTATTAGGTGGTACTGGTGATTTGAGGATTTGGGATGGTATAGGTTTGTGTATGAAATGTATGTAGATCATACTTTCATTGGACTTCACCACTGAACCAAGTCCATCTTTGAACCCATCTCACAAATTACCCAATATTACCATTGAACCAATTTTACCATTAAACCTATCTTACCATTGAACCAATATTACCATTGACACAATCTTACCATTAAACCAATCTTACCAGTATACCAATCATACTGTTAAACACATTGAACTAATCGCACCTCTGGACATTTGAACTGAACTAATCTCTCTAATGACTCCAACATGTCCAATGTAATCTTGTGTCTCTCATGAAATGATATAGCCTACAACCAAAGTCATTTCACTACTGAACTCAACTGACCCTGAACCTCATAACTCAGTTGTAAGGAAAGGTACAATTCTAACAATGAATTGTTTGCCAGACTGACATCATACTACTTTTATAAATGTTGAAATTATGAGTAAACATGTAAAGATGTAAGTGTGTTATTTAAGTGTGTGTTATTGGGAATAACTACGTGTACTGGGTGGAAAGCTGATTCAATAGTGTGTATGAATTTACCATGGGTCAAGTCTGTAGCTCTGGGCATTCTGTGAACATGATGAACAACAATACCGACCAACTCCAAGCAGACGGCAGACAGGTTTTAATTCATCCGTACATTACTGGGAATAAATACCCCTCATACCAGTCTGGAGATAGCAGTTTGATTTCTCCTTACACGCTTTACAGAATGTGAATGATGCTTTACAAGTCAGACATTATGCAGTGAATGGCGGCCTTTTGACCCGGGTACTTGTAGGAAGCAGGTGCTCGTAGGACCAGGAGCTTGTACATGTGTCATGTTTCACTCGCCACTAGAGTGTCTTGTACGCAGGCCTTGTACCCAGGCCTTGTGCCTAGGCCTTGTACCTAGGCCTTGTGCCAGCTGTACTGAGATACGGACACAGTACTGAGTAGGTAGAATCTATGCAGGAATCAGCAGCCAACAGCCACGGGCGACTTTGAGAACGATCAGCAGCTGATGATTGATAAATGATGTATCACTACACATGTTGGCTTGAGTTTTTATTTTTATCAAGGATTTTATGGTCCTTGTTCAGGTGATAGGTTTGATTGATGGGAATGAAACTCGCCATAGGTGATATGCGGACAATGAACAATTTTGTATTTCTACAGAAATGTGATGAAGGACGACAACTTTGGTGGTGATCTGGTGTTGTATGGACAGGGATCTTCAGTGATGAGCTGTTGGTGTATGGTGATGCTTGAAGTGTAGAGGTAGATGAACGGTACACATAGAGCTTAGCTAATGTGGCATTTTACACGTTCCAGTAACCTGTTATAAATACTTCAATGGGATGAATGGGCTCGGAATTTGTTTTTATATTAAATCTCGGAAATATAATAGTGATGACACCTGGACTAATATTGCCGAACAATAGCATCAGTCATGCTCCTAGCTAATAGTCTAAACAGTTCAAGGTCATAGGATGTTTTCTAACAAAACTAATGAATGCAGACTTTAAATTCAACATTTACAACACCACACACTTCATATTATTATGTGTTTTCTAATGAAAATAGTTGAGAGTATTTCACAGATAGCAATAGGCCAGGCGTTTCTAAAGAGGTGTATTATAGTTTATGGTATCTACATCATCTGTCATATTACACGGGGATATCTGCGCGAGATATATCCGGGTGTATCCACCCACTGACATTTTCAAGTGCAGGAGGTGCCATCGAGAAGCGCAAACAACTACCGAGTGTTGCCGAGTGGAACTAAAGAGTTTAGAGAGTTGTTCAAAGGTTGCGTGGTCTGTGAAACCTGACCGGATGGTGTTCTAGCGCTCGAGTGCTGTGTTCTAAGACCTGATACAGAAATTGACGATCTTGCACTCGTTCGCCCATCAAGAGGAGGGAGTTTCCCTCATGACCGTATTCTAATTAATTGTCACGTTAGGGAACAGATTGCACAATTCTGGGACACGTTGACATCAGAAGGTTAATAGCTAGATTTAAGGCATTATTACGGGGTATCTCTGTGATGTGTTTCGCAGCAGGCAGTGTCAAAAGTTAGATATAAACTTTACGGATCCATTAGTTTTACTTCTTTTTCTGTGCTAAATTAATGGCTCGTGGCAAAACTCTTTGGATCTTGTGTTCCTTTATATGAAGTGATTTAGTATTTCAGGAGTGATTTATAGGTATGCATTTCCTGTGTTAAGTTAGGCGGTCTTGATAAGTATGTAATTGTCTCATCAACATGGCGGTATTTACGTCGTAGTAGTTCTTTGGAAATGTTTTGTTATGTTCTGTCTGTAATTGGATAACACATGTTTTTTGTGTCATCAACATTCATTGACATAGCGAGTGATTATTTAAGAATCCTCCGCCAAAGCTCTTGTCATGATGTATTTAAACAAGATTTAAATAGAAATTATGTTATATGAGTAAATTTGCATTTCAACTATATCAAATTACTTAATAATGGTTTATGTTTTGTGTACTGTGATAGATGACAGTATGACAGTCATTGTTATCAGGAATAAGTGTCGACATTTTACCTTTCTTTGTCATCCTGTTGTTAAAAATCTATTACCAGGTTCATTTTAAAGCCTAGCTTTCAAATAGCTACCTGTTGTGGATAGACATATATACCACATAAGTGTAAGGAGATAGGGTTATGTAATTTTAGTATATCCCATAGTTCGTGCGATTGGCTGGTTATATTATAGCCAGCCAATCGCACGG
>JAVCKZ010055613.1:0-16608 GCA_034780755.1 Lepetodrilus elevatus | reverse complement strand
ATCATCATCATCATCATCATCATCATCATCATCATCATCATCATCATCATCATCATCATCATCATCATCATTATCACCACTACCACCACCATCATCATCATCATCATTATCATCATCATCGTCATTATTATTACAAAAACAAACAAAGTAACGCATCTTCTAAATTATTTTCTTATTTTCAGAAACTGTTTCCCAGCTAACCTCATCGAGATGACATTCAGAAAGGTACAGTAGAGAAATGTCAGTAACATGTATACACATATGTATACCAAGAGTACGTGTAAACACTGAGACTATCTTGAACTATGGTACAACACGTATGCCTTCTATATACTATACTCGGGATGTCACACACATGTCTAGAATCCTTTGCCCATTATTACCTGTTTACCTGCCAACAATGCCAAGCTATAGACTTCTTCATAAGCTATTTATCTTGCCCGTCCTTTGATGAAAGCTGAATTGTATGCAGTATAATGACTGCTCGTCTCCAATAGGTATTCTTATAATATTGAATACTAGTATACTTTTTATGGGCATTTTAAGTAAATGCCTCAATGTGATTCGCACGATTTCCGAACGACCGGTATGTTTACTTGGTTGACGTGGACGTGCATATGATCTTGCGCTAGGAATGAGGAAAATAAATATTAACATGTAAATGTATATCTATTATATAGAAAATAGGTGTATTAAATGTCTTGCTTTACAACACCAATAGCGAAAGTAAACAAAGCAGTGTTAAATTAGGAATTTAAAATACAATTGGTACGACATGTATGCGAAATAAGTGTATTTTGTATTTAGAGATAAAGTCTACCGGTAGTCCAAAACGATCATCGATACGTCACTGCATACCTTTAAATCATACTAAAGACGGGTGTGTCACCGGGTGTGTCACCGCGTATGCCAAAGCGGCACCACAGCAAAACGGCATGAGTCAAAACGACACATATTTGTCGACATGTCGATCGTGATAAAAATCCATATTACTTTAGAATATGAAATCTTGAATTAAATCTTCCTATAAATGTCTATTATTCATTGTTTAATTTCAGTACGTTACTACGCAAGTACCCGATGAGAATTTTTCTTCGGAAAACTCCACAAGTAAATATCACTATATTATTATTACTATTATTACTATTACTATTATTATTATTATTATTATTACTATTAATAATAATATTATTATTATTATTATTATTATTATTTATCATAGCATGGCCGGATAATATAGGACCACTAAATACTAGTATTATATAGTATAGCATTATTTCATTACATCCTCTGCCACGCAGGGCAAGACACTTATGATAGATGACACCAACTTACTACGAAGGTCTATTCTCGAAAAATGTTTTCGATCGTACGACGAGCTTAAAGATTCGTATAGAAGACTGTGAAATGGTCTGCACCTCCTTAGGCTAGAACATTTGGAAAAACGTCGATAGATTTTCTCAGCACATATCTTGTTCCCGGAACCTAACACAATCCTATCAGTATCCTGGCAGGACACCCGAGGTGAAGGTGTCCTACCAGAGGACCTGCTATGATTTTGCTACAATCCTTGAACAGGACATCTAAGATTGTTTTTGCTGTGGGTGGACCCATGTGAAAGGACCAACTAGTATATTTCCAAAGTTAAAATACAGTTGCTTTTGTTAATCTTTAAACATAGATTTAATTCCAATAACTTTGTCCGTGCACGCCACTACGTGCGAGTATGGCTCCAATAGGTATCACAGACGCCAGCAAGCACGCGCACTGTATGACAAGGCTACGCCAATATGTAAAAGTCAGACACGTTATTGTACGATCTATGTTTAAGTGGAATATACTCCTCAGATGCGCCAATATGTTAGCACTAACGGCCTCCGACTAAACTTCGTGCTAACATCTTGCCGCGTCTTCGGAGTATATTCCTTACATAGTATTGAATATCGTTCCATTGATTTTCAGGAATGGAGAGCTATCGCTCCATTACTTTGAGCATCTTTATTGTAATGTTTTCGACTTGTACTTTACAAACAACCATCACTTCAATATTATAAAACATCTTGACGGAAGTCAGGATAGAACTCAACAGTTCTGGTTAGTTTACCATTACAATAAGTAATGGAGCGATTGCTCTCCATTGCTTAAGATAATGGAGCGATAGCTCTCCAATCCTAGAAAATAATGGAGCGATTTTCAATGGACAAAAATACCAACTGTATATTAATTTTAAGGAATTGAGAGTTACTTGGACATTCCCCGCCACGTACTGTTCATATCCTGTAACCGTTGCTATTGTCTTCTCTCTCAGTGTATAAGCCCGTGATCAAGGCAAAGAATGGAATGAACGTCCTTGGACTCGTCACCTTTTCCATCTTTTTCGGGCTGATGATTGGCAGAATGGGCGAGAAGGGCCGGGCCTTGAAGGAACTGTTCGACTCTCTCAGCGAGGTCACCATGAAGCTTGTCGGCCTCGTCATCTGGTGAGTCATCACTGTTGGGTCATCACTATTTGTCATCACCGTTGGGTCATCCCATTGGGTCATCACTGCTGGGTCATCGCTATTTGTCATCACCGTTGGGTCATCGCTGTTATCAGCCCTTTTCCAATAATTAATCGACTCTTTCCTCGTTCGTTTATGTTTACAGTACCAGAAATACGTACGATTTATAATCTTCTAGAAAAACGGAGATCTTATAACTCCTGTTACTCCGTCTTCTATAACTTCCGGACATTGAGTGCAAAGCTAGGGCTCACTTCCGGAAGAGCCAAATCGTACGCACCTCTGGTAAACACACGCCTATTTATAGATAAAACATCATTGGTGATATATTATTATTATCATGATGTGTTCAGGTACTCGCCTATCGGGGTGTTGTTCCTGGTCGCCCACAAGGTGGTGGAGATGGATGACCCCGAGAAGACGTTCCAGCAGCTGACGTACTACTTCCTGACCGTCATGGCGGGGCTGGTGGCGCACGGCTTCATCACGCTGCCTCTTCTCTACTTCGCCATCGTCAGGAAAAACCCGTTGAAGTTCATCGCCGGAGTTGGCCAGGCCCTTGTCACAGCCATTGGAACGTCTTCAAGGTATAGTGAGGCCTGAACTCTTTCTGTCCGTCTGTCTATCATCTCTATCTCTCCCCCCGCTCTCTCTGCCTATATATCTCTCTTGTTATCTCCTCTCTCTCTGCCCCTTTCTCATTCTCCTATCTCTCTGCCCCCCCCCCTCTCCTCTCTTTCTCTACCTCTCTCTCCTCTCTCTCTCGTTGCCTCTCTCACTCGCTGCCTCTCTCACTCTCCTATCTTTCTCCTCTCTCTCTCTCTCCTCTCTTTCTCTTTCTCTGCCTCTCTCTCTCCTCTCTTTCTCTGCCTCTCTGTGTGTCCCTCTCTGTCTCTGTCTCACCGTCTCAGCTCACCGTCTCTCTTTGCCTCTATCTTTCTGCCTGTCTTTCTCCTCTCATCTCTCTCTGCCTCTCTCTCTCTCCCTGAAAAGAACTGAATAGGAATAGGTATCATTTAGCATCCATAATCTAATTACATTATCTCCAAACTTAAACAGCTGAAGCACGCCAGTTAATGTTATAACAAACGCATTAAAACTGTGACTGCATGTTGGTTTTAAGCCAATACGCCATGGACATGTAGGCCTACTACACTTTGAAATTAGTTTAATAACTTGCAACACAAACCATATTCTTCTGACCTTTGCTTCCAGTTCGGCTACACTGCCAATAACGATGAAATGTCTTGAAGAAAACAACGGAGTGGACCCCCGTGTGACCAAGTTTGTTGCCCCCGTAGGCGCCACCATCAACATGGACGGAACAGCTCTTTACGAAGCCGTGGCGGTTATATTTATAGGACAGATGCAGGGTTATGACCTCGGTATAGGTCAAATTATCATAATTAGGTACGTAATAAATAAATGAATAAATATATCTATATGTCATCAAATATTTGTTAGAATGTAATGGCAATTGTTAATTTATAAACATATGAATTGAATATCTGTTCCAAGATATACATATTTGATATTATTATTATTATTATTATTATTGTGTATGTCAAGGCAAGACAATGTATACTTCCCTGTCATAATATCGTGCTCTTTTCTGTTCCAGTATAACTGCTACTACGGCCGCCATTGGAGCTGCGGGGGTTCCACAAGCTGGCCTTGTAACCATGGTGATAGTCTTGACAGCAGTGGGATTCCCCATCGATGACGTCACATTAATATTAGCTATTGATTGGCTCCTGTGAGTAATTTATGTACACATAGTGATATTTTGAATAAGATACCACAACATTTTCTACCAAATGATTGTCACTCTGATGTTAGTAATTTGATGAAGTCTTTCTGCATGATGGTCGCATACTAATTATTATTATTATTATTATTATTATTACTACCACTGTTGTTGTTTTATGAAAATAATGTTGTTTTGTTCTGTGTTGCAGGGACCGGTTCAGGACGATGGTGAACGTTCTCGGAGATGCTTTCGGTGCGGGCATAGTGCACCACTTGTCCATAAAGCAGCTAGCACAGATGGACGAGGCTAACAAGGTCAGCGAGGCGCCGGAATTAAACGGTGGTTCACACATCAACACCGCATTTGAAGATCACAGATTATAAACTCTCATTGTCAAGATGCCCTGTAAAATTAATATATGTTCATTGGATGAAAGAAACATATTATTTTTAATAATGATATTTCTGTTCATATGTAAAATATTTTAATTTTTGGAATTTATCATTCTAATTCTAAATTATCTATACATTCCGCATTTACAATTTTTAATATTTTAATATGTCCATTTTTTTTTTATTATGTACAAATGCATATGTTGTTGTATTCCTTTGTTTTACTCCCAACGTTGTTCCTATTCATGGTGTATTCGTGTAGTGCCTTACTTCTCCCAATACTAGGCACAGGGGAACAACAGACATACGAACTGGGTCCCGTTCCACAAAGCAATCGTAGCGCTACGAGACACGTAACTCCCATTAACATGGAGTTACGACTCCCGGAGCGTTACGATTATTCTGTAGAAAGTGGACCTGGAATCTGTCTTTCGAGGATTTAAGACTTTAATTCTCAAAATGTCATTACCGCTTTTGATCATTTCCAAACCTATTCAAAATAACAAAGCGACCTACGCCTGATGAAGATAATATGGCGTACACGTATACTGTCGTAAGGAGTTGGGAAAAGAAAGAGAATCTGTTTGTAAATATCAAGACTTATATTTACTGTTGTTATATTTTTGTACACAGGGAAATATGCTAAATGTGATACGTTCATCCGGTTATGATTCATGTAAGGAAATTGTTAAATTGCTAGCTTGAAGCACGACGTAAAATTACGTCGAGAAAAATGACAAGATGTTCCATCACGTGGTTACATCGAACACGAAAACAATTTACATTTTCAGTTCTGTTTCGCATCGAATATCGAAAGCAAAGCCGAAGTCAGTCAACATATAAATGTAATGCTTTAATAGGATTAGAAGAATCCAGATACGGGTGTTAAGGTCAGCAAATGTTTCAATGCAAATGTCTGAATCCGAGAAACAGTTTCAATGCGATATTCCTAATAATTATTATATGTTTATACAACAATTATGAAAAGACAATACAATTTCAATGCGCAATTTTCTAAATATATTTCATAACAACCTCAAGGATTATTATTAGCGTATTCCAACACATATTTCAATCAATCTTAGTTAGCACGTATCCAGGTGATTTTTATACTAAATGCACGTGTAGGATACCTGAACATTATATATACAATATTGAACCAAAAAGTGTATTCAGTGTATACATAGTCAATAATATCAAAACATACTGATGGGCATAAGAAACCTTACATCGAAATATATAAATAAATAATACATTTAAAAAAATCCTTTTCGTTCAACGACATACAAAATGAATGCAATGTTTCTTTTGCCCCTCAGTTTAGTAGCTTTAGTAGTTTATATGAGTACATGTACTTGGAATTGTAAATATGAAGTCTTCCTTTATTGTTCATGCATAATAGAGATGAATGTCAAATGCGTTGTACCCGTCTCAGAGCATAGACATATTCCAACACATGTGAAATAACTACGACTAATGGTCCTTGCACACCAGAGGCGAATTTCGCGGCGACAAACTCGGTCATTTACGTTCTGAGATAGAACCTTGTCATTTAAGTATATGCTGGCACACCAAAAGCGAAAACCGCAAAGACAAATTTTGATGGAATCTTTAGTTGTCGCCGCGGAATTACTCGGCGATATTTTGCTCGTCTCTGGTGTGTACGGTCCTTATAAGTATTGTGCAGTATAAACTGTGTTTATGCTTAGTAGTCACACTATCTATGCATGCACTCTATCATATAACCTCGAAATCTAGGTGCAGAATTGTGCGTGCTAGTATGTCTTACCGTCCAAATGATCATACAAAGCGTTCTTCCGGATCTAGAGATTACGAATCCTGTTGAGTACGATTACAAGCGCAGATTTTATAATTGAGATTTGTGAGAGAGAACAAATAATTGAGGATTAAATGGTACTCAACAAAGTTTCGGGCCAGGTCCGATATTACGAAACTTTTCTGAGTACGATTCCATGCTCAACTCAAAGTTTTGTTCATAAAACTTCATGAGTTTGAGCATGAAATCGTACTCAAAAGGTTTCGTAATCTCCAGGCCCCGAGATTACGAAACTTTTCTGAGTACGATTGTGTGCTCAACACGTGCTATGCTAAAACAAAATACATTTTATGAACAAAATTCTGAGTTGAGTATGAAATCGTACTCAGAAAGTTTCGTAATCTCCAGGTGACGTCGCCGACGCTACACGGTAATATATGGCAAGAGTGACCTAGAGTTCACCATGTCCACATTGACCTGTACAGAGGTCATTGAATGGTCACATGACTGCTATTGCCATCAACTCAATGTAATATTTTGTACGACTACTTCGAGGAATTGTATAAGGCGTGCTTTGTGTAGAATGTCACCTCTTGTGGCTACGGAATGTTTCCGGTCTTGTGTTTATAATTTGAACAGTTGAAATAAATATTACAGATTGGATGCATTATTGACTATGTTGTATTTTTCAAAAGACAAAGCAAGTGCGAAAACAATACAAGTGCGAAAACAACACAAGTGCGAAAACAATATAAGTGCGAAAACAACATAAGTGCGAAAACAATACAAGTGCAAAAACAACACAAGTGCGAAAACAATACAAGTGCGTAAACAATACAAGTCCACCTAATGTATACCACGAAATTCAAACCAGGCTGAAAATGAAGGGGTCCTTGTAGTACATGGAGAAATTCATCCACAGCTAAGATTAGAACTACGTTTCAAGATGTCCCACTATATCTGGAGACATAGAATACGAAAACAATTTATATTTAGAGTTTGTTTCGCATGGACTATTCAAAGGATTTAACGGAGGTCATCATGTCCATACGTATGACGTCTAACTATCAACTAGTATTTAAAATCAGTTCCCTTAAACATTTTGACATTCGTTTGTAAACGTAGCAAATTGGAGAAATTTCGGAAATCCAAGATGTCCGCTATAGCGACTTCAAAAACATTGTAAACATTGGGTTTTGGGTTCAGTGCATCCTAAAGTTTCCAAAAATATATGGGTTTCCTAATCTCAATTTTGTTTTTGTTAACGAAAATACATAAGGAACTGAACTATATAGAATGTACACCTATCTGAGCGTCTGCTTCATATCTAATTTTAATGTCACTGGACGTGTAATTATTTCGTTGGATTAGAAGAATCCAGATACGGGAGCCATGTCAGCGAGGAGGAGGTCCTAGTCTTATAATACCGAAGATCATCCACAACTAATATTAGGTTTACGTTTCAAGAAAGAGTCGTATCTATATCTATGGGCTTAACTACCATTGAGACATAGGACGAGAACAATGATCGTAAGACCTTATTTACGCCCAGACATCCAATACGTACTACTATCTTTACAAAAAAGTCCACAAAACGATACTTAGCACTAAGAGAGTCGTAACTCTTATACGTTACCGTGGAATTACGACTCATTTAGCTTTACGATCGTTCTGTGGACCGGAACCAAGGCTATCGTACGCACACTGAGCATTTAATTAATGCATAATAAGAAAGCTACGGTGTGCATAGTTACGGTGATATAATACTGTTGTTGATACCGTTGAGATGGCAGTGATGATACCATTTTAGAAAAATATATATGTACACGAATGCTTTGTTCAGCCAGTTATTAATAACAATGCGTCACCAGCTGGTCACTAATAATATGTTCATACTATTTCTAAGCATTTACTGGAATTTTCTGTAATGTTTATCAAGGCATTCATACAAGCGCTGGCAGCCTTTGCGTGGATAGCTCGATAAAGGTAAACATAATTTGTAGTCAGACTCAATTTTAGCCTAATAAATAAGAGCAAAATTGACCAAAACGGTAATGAACGTCAAATGCAGTTAACATCTTAAAATATCCCCGTGCTAATAGTGCTTTAAAGGGGGTAGCAAAATAAACCCAACAAATTTGTTCTTTGACGTATATTTTGGTCACGTGCGCCAATCATATTGCCAGATTGCCCCAAGAGCGCTAACGCAGTTTTGACAACTGCACTGGTTTTTCCATCGTGCAGAGAATATCTTCTTTAATCCACTCCCTGCTGGAGGCGACTGGAGATGTCATAAAGAGCAGTGGCTGTGCCTAATCCAGCAGCGAGAGGGTTAAAAGTACGTCGTACAGCAGGCCAATGTCCAATCACATATTTATGCTTATTTGAAGCAATGAAATTGAACCACCTGTTGATGACTCGGATGTCTTTCAAACTCAAATTGATGTTCGCCGATAGCTATACCACCTAACCATACATTTCCTCCTACCGGAAATTGATACAAGCACTTGTTGCAGTATAAAAATGCGATTTATAATATATGTCAAGTTGTCAACAGTGAATGCACTTTGTGTGCATAATTCGAATTAGTCAAACTATCAGCGATATTTGTCAGCATGCCTTTAAATTGAATACCTGCTGCTAACAATACCGTCTCAAATCAATACCTGCTAAAGAAATCTGTAAAATTGTACCCTTTGGTGTACGTACAGTTGGAATGCGCTGAGTCACTTTGCAACGCACGGTGATATCACCTTAAATATGTATCTTGTTTCCTATAGAATTAAAGTGCACGCGTACTATTAGGCCCTATGTGCAGGTTGGCTGCTTCACGAATGATAAACGTGCATCGATGGACAAAGAAACGAGATGTTATCACTCGACGTATTCATTGAGAATGTGCAGTGGCTTTGACCAAGGACTTGTACCATGTCTTTTCATATTGTAAACTCACAGTGAGTGCTCGTTTCTATATCATGTTGACATTCGTTGATTATGCGAAGACAAACTAGCGATGTATAGAATCGTTGATGACGAGGTTGATTACGTTGACACATGATGGTGCAAAGTGTACTTATGCTTACAAGACAATGCTTATGTCATAACATTTGATTGAGACTAATGTATGCAAATCTAATACTACGAAATATTACCACAAACATTATATCATTAATATTATCCGGAGGCGTCAATGTCAATATGAATATGAATATTCAACGTGATGATATTAATACCACGTGACTGCTATATTAATTATAATGATGCATTATTTATTTCCCTCAGTTTAAGTAATATACGAGAGCGAATTACTTATATCTCTGATAAGTAGGAAGTAAAGGTTGTCGAGAACAAAATAGAAAAAGGTTAAAGACACAATTCATCACCATGCCTCTGAAAAGGGAAATACTGAGTGAACTTAAGTACTGACTTACTATACTTACTATACTTACTATACTTACTATACTTACTATACTTACTATACTTACTATACTTACTATACTTACTATATAATACTGTGATGATCAGAATTAAGCTGAAGTCACACCGATAACGATAAAATTCCCTCCAAATTTATTTTCGTCGTATATCGAGCTCACTCCCTAAACAAAATATCGTTATCGAATACATTTCTAGAACGATATATTGGTCTCGGTGCGACAGCTACGGTGTAGTAATGCAATCTGGAACGATATTTATTTTTATCGTTATCGTTCCCGGTCTGACCGCGCCTTTATCGATATCGGGTTCGGTCCGACCGCCCCTACAGTTAATCGTCGATTGTCATATCGCAGTGGTGGAATTCTTGACATCTTTCTTCACGTCAGCGTGTGTCCTGATTGCGTATACAATTTATTTATAAAGTAAAATGTTCAGGGCCTCGTTGCTTAAAACAGTTATAACTACAATGTGTTCGTAAGACAAATCTTAGGGACGCGCTGCAAATGTAGGCTTAAGTATGGTTGAACGAACTACTTTTATCGCTACAATGGTTTTAGCTAACCGTATTCTCAAGTATTTCAATGTTTCATGCAAAGGACTTGTAACACTTGTAACTGGTTTCTAACATTTGACTTACAATCAAGTGTAGCTATAACTGCTTTGAGCAACGGGACCCTGCTTAGCTAACGTCAACGTCTATCAAATTGACAGTTCATGCTGGGGGCTTCCATCCTCAAAATTATGTTCTCCGACGCCATCATTTACAAAGTCTTCCTTCTGCAGACAGCTGTGTTAAAGGCATACACTCACGGTTAGTTGACATATTTAATTTTCAAACGCGTTTTACTTGAAAGTATGTATATAATTATTTGATTTGTCTACACAAGTATGCTATATTCGGCAACAAGCTCCATTTTCCTCAGGTCCCACTAGTTTTCAATATTATCATATTTCTGTCATAGTTTTGTCTTTATTTTAAATTTCACGATAAAATATAATAAAATTGTAGACAAATAAAATGTACATAACTTTCAGGTCAAAATGCGTTTAATCATGCAATATGTCAAAAAACCGTGATTGTATACCTTTAACCCTCTTCATGCTGGAGGCAACCGGATATGCCCTGAAGAGCAATACCTGTGCCTAAACTAACAGGGAGAGGGTTAAACTATTCCTGTTTTTACTTTCACTTGTCTACGACACGTCGATAACTTCATGTTCAGCCACAAACTCGTTCAGTTGGAAGCTATAACAATGTGAAGCAGACCGTGACAGGACTTCCTACAAGTTCAGACATCCAGTACGGAGAACTACTCATTACCGTCTTAAATATACCCACGATTTGTTTACAAACAAGGTCAAAGTTCGACTTCAGCGCCAGTTGGACTCATATTTTACATTCCCTTTCGGATTAAGAGGTAAGTGGGAGTATGTGTGTTTACTTGTATATTTTCATGTTTTTTATTTCCTGACAAATTCTCAAATATAATTATTCTGATAGAAGTTCTCGTTGACTTTATAGTCCGCGTGTTTGGTCTCGGGTTCATTACGTGTGTTATGTTATCGTCGTGAATGAACGTGTTGGTCACCGTTGTTCTGTTACGCGTCGGAAAAGGCAATTAGTTCTCCGGAAAATATTGTAAATTATATTCACAGACTTGTCTGCAAATCTAGACAACCCATCTTGTTCTACTCCTATAAACTACTTTATGCTTTATTACTATCTTCGTCACATTTCCCGCTGCAAGATTCCCGCTGCACGATTCCGGCTGCACATGACGTAAAACAATAATTCACTCAATTATTATTATTATTTATGAACCTTTCACAGGTCGATGTGCATGCGTGGGTGTGTACAATTACGTACATGCAGATGAAAAAGTCGTCAGACAAGGAAGTATTATACTATATATTTTCCAAATGGCGTCTTATGAAAAAATTACCGGGCTGTCAACGCTAACTGACATGTTCTTACATAATATGCATAAAAAGGTACCCGGTACATATTGCAGGTACCCTGTACTTTACAGGCCTTTGGTGCATGCTTTGATAGCGTCACTATCTATAATCTGAATTGACTATCGGCCCCATGGGTGTTTACTATTCTTAAGAGTACAAGTATGATCCGAATAATTCTAAATCATATGAATGTACACCCTCTCCCAACAGCTCATACTATTCACTACAATCATAGTCTAATCAGCAAGATTCAAGCTGATGACCCTGTGGACAGAGGATGATGAATGTACTGAATGTACTCTTTAAACATAAAATACAATGAGCCATATATCATACTGCACTTCTACAGCGCATGTTCATATGCAGTAAAACTAAATTAGTACTGCAACAACCTTTTAGTTTTAGACCTTGTATAAAATGCAAACCAAAGACAGTATTAATAATGTAACTACTATAGACTGCATCCGGGTATAATACCAATAATGCCTTTGCACGACATGGAACAAACGAGAACCAGGATGAGAAATTACATTATAACAGACAAGGAAACTTCCTTCGTTGGCATGACCTTTACTGTCAGAGGTTAGAGGTCAGTCAATACGGATGCTACGTTACCGCGTTATATACAATGTGATAAAGTTATATTATTTGATTATCAGACATGGCATTTAATATTGTTCTTTACAAGCTATCAGACGTTGTACTATTTATAGCTACAATTGCATTTTTAAAGCTAGTAGATAGTAGTTTCAAGCTATCATTCTAATTTTCAGTCTATCAGACATACTACATTTCAAGGTATCAAACATCATATATACTTTAAAGGTAATATCGTACTTTTTTAAGCTATCAGACATCTAACTCGAGATTCATGTAGCCTTCCTTAATAACCATAAGAGTCTCTCTCTTTTTTAATATATATTTGCACTTTCAAGCTAATGCCGTACGTTTTAAGATATCAGACATAACATTTTCAAGCGAATGTCGTACTTTTCAAGGTTTCAGACATCATGCATTCAATCCACCATACTTTCCATTATATACAACATAATCTGATACCAGCAGGCTACTTTTGAGCTATTGTCGTCCTTTTCAAGTTCTCAGACACTGTACCCTTCAATCTGGCGATGCGGACCTATGCTCTGTTGGATCTGGGTGAACTTTATTGCCGTTAATTGTATTCTGGAATGCGTTTACATTTGGACCAAATGATGGGAACCGAGTGGCGTGTAACCAAGTCGCTATTGATAAAGAACCTTGATCCCCAGATAGGGTCCACTGATGATGCTATACGTCCAACACTGACAATAGATGACCCTTGGCTTTAACCGAGGGCACCCGTACCCGTGGGCTATCTGCAGTGACCCAAGACACATAACCGTACACAACAAATATAACAAACTATGTACATCACTTCACTTTGTTTATTACATAACGATACTCGATAGCATGATTTTAACGACATTTGTTTTTCATCTGGAGAGTTATTGAGCGCAGTAGTTATAGTCTCACAATTAGCATACACAATGTCGGTGTAAAGTGCCTATAAAAACGTATCTCTATCAATACAAAGCAATGTAATTCAATCTATTTAGGAAATATATGCTGATATTGACCCTGATGATTGTTATGATTGTTATGATTGTCATGGTTGTTATGATTGTGTTATGAGCGCGTGCATTCAGTCACGCAGCTATGATATGCTACGATCTCCGCTTGAAGTTATTAATATTCAACAGTTAAAGCGTCTCGAACTTGATCTTTATTTATAGAACATATTAAAAAGGTTACGATAACACTCCGTGAAGAGTGATACAAGTACTGCGATGTATCTCTGTTGGACAAGTCTGGATATGTCGAGAATACGTAACAAGATAAATACGTGGTATTCCTTAATCCACACACACATTGTATTCATATACAGTTTGGTATTCCTTATACAAACGCTGTATTCATATACAGTTATGTTCAAAACCATGGCATTATGACCCTGTCTGTATTACAAGGGATACAAACGCTATAGGTAAATCCCTCTGGATATAGAAGTTGCTAAACTAGCTTTTCCCTTCAGAGTATGTCATCAATTACTGTATGACCCATTCACTGCATTAGTCCCACTTTTAGACCATGAAATATGTGTTATAGTGAATTATAATCTATTCAGCTGGTAGGCTACCATTCAGCTACATCATGCTTCTTTAGTGGCGTGGACAAATTAATTCTGGAAAGTCGTCTTGTAGCTATGCAACCCTTCTCCTTTTTATCATTTTTTATTTAAAATAAATATTTTGTTGGCCATCTACATGTCCGATGATATTTATACAGTTGTCTATGTACATATTGGGCTCGCCAATGCTCGCAGTTCTCCACGCCCCTATCTGTCTTGTCCGACATCACTGTAATACGACCATAAGTAAAGTGCATGTACGTAATTAAATGTAAACATACCTTGTATATAGATATGCTATCAGCTTTGTCTCATGTCAAAGTGACCAGAGGATTTTTTCCAAAGTATTTAATTTTGTTTGTTTATATCCTGCGACTTGATACACAATGGTATGTGCCTGTATACGTTTACAGTATGTATCATTTCCAATTGAAACGTTTGCAATGTACACTCTAAATTGTGCTAAGCAAGTTCAACTTTTAAAGGCATACTATCACGGATGATTGACCTATATATAATGGACAAACGAATTTCGATCTGAGACTAATTACACTTGATTTATCCACCAAAACGTTGTTAATTACTGATGTACTTAGTCCCCAGTTAACGATAGTTATAATTAAAAAAAAAAACTTGATATGAATAAAGGAGACGTTCCGTTATTTATATTGTCTTTAATGCATCAGTTGATCTATGAAGGAATTGCAAGCAAACGTTGCCGTTACGTATTATATTTTAGTCGTACCACTTTGAGTTATGTCCCCTTGCATTGGTATAATAAAGCAAATAAAATTACGACCATTTACCGGTTGTCTATTGGTGGGGCGGGTTACAGTGGAATTGTGTCTAACATACAGCGGTGGTAAGGTTTTTGGAAATATAAACATGATTTTATGTATGTCAAGTGAATCTACTTTGCAGTTGTAGCTAAGAACTACTTCAAAATGACCATAAATATGTGTGATATACTATGCCTTTAAGAATGTTCAAATGTTAGGCATGAATGCAACTTGAAGTATTTGAATGGCATGTTGTGTGAAGATGAGGGACCTATTTTGTGAAGATATTTAGATAATATTAATTATAATATATATTGTTTTAAATATCTGCCGGTTACCAATTTTGAGGGTGGTCCGAGTGACCATACATATAACAGAGCATTTAAAATCATATACTACATATACTAGTACTTATATACATATACTTGGCGGACTTGGCCACAACTGGGTATCCTTTCTCGAAGCTCTCGCCATAGCGCTCTCGTAAGTGCACGATCCCCATGTATTAGAAGATATCGCTACGAGAGTCCTTATGGTCTCTCGTAGTAGATACGAGAGCTTTGAGAAACGATACCCTATTACATTTATAAGACATGCCCGAGTACGATTTCATATGAGTTTAGTTCTATTCACAAAACGTCATGTAAATTTAACTCTGCGCGTGAAATCGTACTCAGAAAGTTTCGTAAGCTCGGGGCCTGTTTTTCAGCAACATGAGTTTTTAATGTATTTAACTTCAAGAGTACTTAGGGATTACTTTCATGATTATCACATTGTGCATCGTAAATGCAAGGAGGTCATTCAAACTACATGACTCAACAATATTGCAGTGCTGGTATCTTTCGTGTTTATATTTAGGAAATCTTTAGAAAAAACAATATCAACGTAATCGTAAACCTGTTTCACGACATGTGTGCATGTCTTCATTGAAAAGCTATGTATGCATGTTTTATGATACCTTTTGGGGGCATTGAAATATAGTCGGTGTATTCGTGACAATGTGTATACTCTCAACCCGTGGTTCTCTGCGTTGGTTTGGATTGCCTTGTGACCGTCTTATCTTTACGTCTCATCCTGTATACAGAATATAACATATACAAACCATTCTAAAAGAACAACGAGAAACGACTGACAATAGAATACAAATCAAGCACGATGCAATAATTATATAATTATGTTATATACAATAAAACGATGAATATTTTATATTTCCATAAGTATTAAAGACAGGAACGCCTTTGCAGACTCAAAAAACAGGTTTTTGCACAAGGTAAAAAATATGTTTTTGGTCAATTAAAATGTCCACATCTGATAAAACCATGAAATAAGGCATCACATTCAATATCATTAAACATACTGTGTCTTAAATGATCATAGAACAATGTAATACAACATGCAGGTCTTCTTCCACATTTTCGCAAGTAGGTTACCACCTCACACACTAACCCAGTCGTACGTCAAATCTGTAAAGCACAATAGGTTACATATGTTGTGTATACATGACTTTATATAAGTATTCATAACAGCATTTGCGCGACTAAATTTGCCATATCGGTACATGTATATTTAAACATTTAAAACTTTATTTATTACATTTAATCACTCACAGTGGTACATGGTACGTGGTACATGCATTATAATAATAATCGTCTGTTGTTATCGACATCATCAGTGAATAACATATAAAACATATTAAAAAGTTTAGTAGGCAATTGGAACATAGATTTTAAAGGCATAATATCATAAATGTTTATGGTTGTTTTAGACTAGTTCTTAGCTACAACTGCAAATTACATTCACTTGACATACATACAATCATGTTTGTACTTCCAAAGACCCTTCCAC
>JAVCKZ010055602.1:0-16608 GCA_034780755.1 Lepetodrilus elevatus | reverse complement strand
TGCTGCTGCTGCTACTACTACTACTACTACTACTACTACTACTACTACTACTACTACTACTACTACTACTACTACTATGATGGTGATGGTGATGATGATAATAATAATAATAATAAATAGTACGCGCAAGAGCAGTAATGATGAATATTCATTAAATCCGCTAAAACACCAAACTAAAACAAACAAGCGATGACATTAAGCAATAACGCGATGGAAAATTTTTTATATTATATTTACCGCAAAGTGTTTGTAGTATCATCTAAATCCAGTGTCACGATACCTCTTCGTATACGAAACCCGTCTGACTGACGACTCTGAGCACAACCTCCCTATAGCCACCGCACACCTCAATGTGATTCAGACATTCTGTGTTTACACCAATACATCATACTTCTAGAGAACCCGGGCCAATACATTGGAATCCTCCAAAGCCCCCAAACAAAATATAAAAAATGCAAGAAAGAAAAAAAACGAAAGAGGAATAGTATCGGATTCCTAATTTAGTGAGACTGGGTTCGTTATGAAATACCTTCCCAAGTTATGTATACAGGTTCCGAGTGCAAGGGTGGCTTCGTTCAGATGGTACAATGTATATTTAATGTATCATCTGTGGGTGAGATCAGTAGTGTGTTTACTGTCGAAGATGACTGCTGATTGGCATGCTGCCCGTATACATGTTAAAAACAATTCCCGAATGGACCTTTTTTTCTTTTTCTTTTTGGCTTTTCCATTTTCCAGGCATTGGTTCCTATAGTGTTGAGCGTCGATAATAATATACTCTTTTATGGAGGGACTATATTGACATTTAGTTGGTCCCATAATGAGAATGTATCCATGTATTGGACACAGACTAGAAATTGCTATATTGTTTTGTTTTGTAAACACGAAATAAAGGTTGCTTCTTCACATAGATGGAATTATTAATATAATGAACTACGGGTATCAATTAATGTATTCTGTAATGAGACTATCAATTAATTGTACCCAGACTAGCAATATCTTGAATTTCACAAAGACATACCTACAGCGAAGGAACTGTTACATGGGTTGTTTATAGGAACCAATGTGTATTGCCTTGCATGCTAGTATGACAAGGTGTACGTTGGGTACCGTACGTTGATATAACATGAAGAGCTGTACATGTAATCTCGCATAGTTACTTATCACTAAAGTTCAAATTTAATAATCACGGCTTCGCAGAAGTTCGCTGCAGCCTCTTGCATGTACACATTCACCAATAACAAATTGTTCTGGTTCTTCAACACCAATCTTCTCTATCGCGGTGCACTCGGAGATGAACAATTAAACGCATTTTTCTGCCAGTGGTTTCCCCGCGCCAGCGCCCGGTGCAAGATGGCGCAACGTAGCCAAATCATTCAGCGATAACACCAGGGCTGCATCGTGCGTGTATCTGACTTGATGGCAGACGGCAGAAATACACCTAGAATACAGACTACAACTATACACAGTGTAAGCAGTGCGATGTGTCCGAGTGCGCACTCGTCATTCTCTAGACTTAAGAGGTATTCAGGATCGCGTTTGAACTATGAGTGTATGAACTGAAAGTACTCCCAATTAGACATATTGCACTGTATTGTAGATGTACTGTAATGCACAGTTATTGGTGCATTGATATTATGTATATTCTTAGTGCTCTAACGTTTGTTGGTCTCCAGATTATAGATTAGTCCTTATTTGTGTTGGCGTAGTGTGTTACACATGTTCATATGGACAGTGTTAAGTTAATTAAAACTACTAGTATTCATAATTTGTTTTATATAAAGCTCGTTTGGACTATACTATAGGCAAATATGATTTTCCTTCTATTATGTTTGTTAGTCATTTAGACATCGGAGTTCATATTGCAATGGTTATTATAGTACTAACATATATTTCTTCGGATGCATTAACGATGATATGAATAGTTCGTGGAAATAATGTAGTCAATTTCTTTTTATAAGAAAATGTATCAAAGGAAATATGCATGTATACATATTATTTTCATCGTACACATGATTGTAAAATATATGTATTAATTTGTGTCATTTATTGTCTTGAAACATACTGGCCGATTTGGTTTTTACGAATTCATGCTCAACTCAAAGTTTTGTTCACAAATCCCTTAAAAATTCTGCGTTTAATCATACTTTAAAAAAAATATGTAATCTCGGGGTTTGTTATTATTGTTATGTACATGTATACTCCATCCTTAGAGCAATATGAACTCGGAATGTAAAATATAAGTACCAATGATAGGGCCGAGCGCAGTACACAGTGAACCAGTCTACCAAGTACAACTTCCGCTCCCCATCACCGTCTATAAGTATCCTACCTTACGCCTGTCATAACTAGTTTATAACCGTGTTATTGTAGGCTCAAACTGTACCATTGTGTTTGGGGTTTCAAGTGCATATTACACATAGCTTCCAATTTACTCATAATAGTGCATTGACTTGTACTCCCGAGTGTTGTATACGGGAGTGCATACAGGTAGGCTATACTCACGCCTTTAACTGTTTAATGTCTGCAGAACCTAACGTAACCTGTTTTTATTACACTCAGTCTGTTAACTGCAGCATGTGAAAGATGGCCATTAAGTTGGCTGTTCGTGAATCCCGGAAGTTTTACTGAAATATGTTATTTTTCTTTTTTCAATAAATTAATAGGATTAGATGTATACATGCGAGTGCGTATTCAAGCCGCGAGTTCACATAAAGCTACATCTTGTGTGGTATATTATATTAATAGTGATGAAGCAAACTGATATCGTAAAACGCAAAAAAAAAAGAAGAAAATTCCTTGACTTAAAGTATTATTTGTTGTAAGTAACAACTAGCATACCCATTACAACCTTAGCCAGCATGCTGTTCTTAAAGACCAATGGAAATGGGTGTTTTCTGATACTTAAGCGATCGATTATAGAAATGTCGGAATGCTCTTACACGATCATACCCTGTGGGCAGATACACACACGGACGTCACACGTAGATGTTTACGCTGTGTAGTCTGAGCATATACTTTAAAGTAAACTGAGTTAATTGAGTTTTGGTTCCGCCTTCTGTTAGTGCATGGGAAGACATCCATCCCACGAAGACAGGCTATAAAATAC
The DNA here is from genome assembly GCA_034780755.1 of Lepetodrilus elevatus. Classification (NCBI taxonomy): domain Eukaryota; kingdom Metazoa; phylum Mollusca; class Gastropoda; order Lepetellida; family Lepetodrilidae; genus Lepetodrilus; species Lepetodrilus elevatus. Next base: position 13,499 of record JAVCKZ010055602.1, on the reverse strand, counting down.
GAAATACGACTTCATTCTTTGTGCTGACAAGCTTCAGGTTTCGTGATCTTTAGGAAATACTCACGACATATTAAAATCCTCTGCACATGGTCGTTCACAACAGATACTGTATAAACATCGGGCAATGCCGCATATATACCCGGTATTGGCCAAGTATAAAGTTGAGCTAGAAATTGACATACGAGAAAGTGTTGACAACGCATAGGATACTGTACTCCGTCGTCCATAAGCTTTGCTTTATCTCATATTGTCTTTTTTTGTGTGTGTACATGTCTGCTTTAAATTAAAAAAGAAACTCTTAATATTATACTTGATTGGCATAGTAGTCAATGACATCAAGAGAAAAATTGCATTCATTGGATTAAAGAAATAAATTAAGTATTCAATACTTGTATTTATACAGAACCTTTGACAACAACATCACGCAGCCTATTTAGTATATGCAATACGGTATTATTGTCAATATGCATTAGGTCTGTTACAATATTCAAAGCAGACAAATATCGAAATGGGTACACCTGCATCAACTGGCTAATTAGGAGGAATTCATGACTAACGGCACATTCTCACCGAAAAACTACACAAGTAATGTTACATGTGTTGCAAAATGACTTCACTTCCGTGTTTATGGTTATCGCGTTGTTTTTCACATCCGGGTACTGCACACACGTGTAAAAACACGATTCCAAGGCCACTGCAGCCGCACACGCGACCTGGGACCTTGGTCGACTAACAAGAAGGATAGGTTTTTCAAACAACATCGCTGCGACTGATGACAACCTTCCTCTGACATCTTTACGCCACAATGTCAGAGAACTGTATATGCAATCGCCACTCAGTACGCCGTACGGAGAGTGGCGGGGGGTAAATATGTTAATGCACTATGGTGATAGATTCCGGGAGGGGGTAGGGGTGGGGGTTTGCCATCCTGGAAGGGGGGAGGTGCCATACTGAAGCCGTGGCCAGATGGGAAGGTAATCTGGCTGGCATAAAGCGGATGAATCAGAGGCGAAGATAAGTGTATTTTGAGTGGTAAAACACACAGTAATTACGCGGTCCAATATTATTCACACCAGACTTGCGATACCTCCACCTGAGAGCACGTAACTAGCACTCAGTGGCCGGACAGTGGATGCAGAAACAAGGCGATGCACATCTTCAGGTCAAGTCACAGCAGATACCTGAGGCTTCCTATAAAGATGTCCAGTGACATAACTGTGATGCTCAAACATAAACCAGAATACCCGAGGTGAACATGTCCTTGCCAGTGTCCCGGAACAGGACACCCAACTAATCTTGCTGTGAACATGTATATAGTATGTGCTTGTTAATACATGTAGATCTACACCTATCTTGCTGTGAACATGTATATAGTATGTGCTATAATACATGTAGATCTACACCTATCTTGGATACATACATGTAAGCATTTCAAGCGAAAAAGCTTTCCATTTCTAAAACAGAGGTTTCGTAATACAGAAATCCATTGATACATTTACCTTTTGTTTTAATGATTATCTTAAATAGATATGTACTCTATATGTACACCAAAGCCTGTTAATTGGATTACTATTAGACTTTAGACGGTCACAGCTCTACGCATCTTGTAGTTCCGGTCAAATCATAGACTCACTTCCGGCCAATAACTTCGACGTTTTCTTTTCTTTTCATTAACGATGTATGCACTAAAATGTAGAATAGGCCTACTTTCTTTTAGTCAGATAACACTGCTAGTAGTTTACATTGGAAAGAAGGAATACATACAGAACTCTGATATGCAATGCACGTGACAAGGGTACTCGTTCAAGCCAGCGATGCCATTAGTAAACATCACAGAGAATTCATGAACATATTTCGAGTAGAAGACGGCAGTAACAAGTGATTAGCAAGTCAAAAAGGCGGACGATTCACAGCGAACGACGAACCACCGAGCCTCCTGGCACTCCACTTCCACAAGCTGCACTTATTAACGTCAATATCTGCTAAAGAGTTATACTTCAATGATACAACGATGACTCGTTATTCGCAAAGGCTGCCTCGGACCCTATATAGGTGCTAAAATGTGTTGAAACATCTTGTAATGTCCATACATATACATCAATTCGAGTTCTATGATGTCATCGTCACCTGACAATCTACTTCACATTCTTTCGACATGCATGGTTATAGCACGAATTATGTCGTGTGAAAATAGTTTGATGAGTTGGTGCCAAATAATTTCGACAGGACATGATAGATTCACGTAAACTCAATTCGAGTGCATTCTTCCTATGTTTGTGTTCACGTATATGACGTTATACTGAAGATACGCGGGTCTCGTAGAGGGCCACAATAACATTACCAAATACGTCAAGGTAATCTGTTACATGTTATCATTCGTCAACACCTTATCTAACTGCATACATGCACGTTACTGTACATCTCTTCCTTTTTTACGCTCTTTATTTGTTTTTAATTTCCCTAAAATATAAATAACCTACACTCTTGAGAAACAACATATTCTGCATGTGCATACAAATGAATACAATGAATATACATTTCTGAAAATTCATCTTTTCTCAAAATCTTCTGGGTTGCAAGAAGAGTATCGGATGATTTATATTGTTTTCAAAGTGGGCAGTGATATTACGTCCTAATAAATAACACATTCAGTAGCGTATGTTCTAAATCTCGCCTCGTCCTTATTGTAATACTTTGTATAACATGTCTAGACCTGCTGTCCAAACACATGCTCCTTTACTGCTGAAATAATTCCGCTTTCCCGTCGAGGCAATGTGCATCTGATTAGACATGAACACCATTACTTGTCCCAGGGGTGGTGACATGCCCGTGTCGGCGCAGGAGTAAGTGCATTGATAATGTGGCCGTGCCTGCACTGAATGAACCGGGAACAGAAAAAAAGTATCATGGCGGCCATCTTAGCATCTGCTATTTATAAGCTCCACGCCGCGTAGTGTTCGCGTACGCGCGATCTTGTTTACAGTTGGGCCACATATATACCTGTGTTTTCTTACCAAACAGAAATGTTCTCAAGTCATCCCCGGGCACTACCCCCTATCTCAGAACCGACACCAGACTCTCCGCAACAAGATAAAGGGAGGGACAATCGCCAGAGCTTTCAGAATCGTATCTGTGATGTCTTTCTGGCCTTTGCTGCTTTCTCTGATTACGCTAATCTATCCATTAGCTTGGAACATAGTAACTTCAGATAGACTACTTGTACCAGCAAAGGGATCCGTGTAGAAGAATGCTTTTGAAAGATATACGCTTGTTATTATATCTATTAGGAGAATTATCCATTTTTAGGTTACACTGACTATGATGGCAAGGATGAACAGATACCAGCTGATTTTGAAAGAATGCAGGCGTTATAGAAAGCGAATTTTACGATTGTCAAGTTTTAGTGTAAGGAAGGCTAAGCTAAACGGTGTCAGATATATAATAATCTACAGGTAGAATATATATTGGAAGAAATAATTGATGACGATGATGATATTACTACCACTACCACCACCACCACCACTACTACTACTACTACTACTACTACTACTAATAATAATAATAATAATAACGTGTAATTATATCGCTCTAAACTTTATGTAGGACCAAAATGAACTTGCTTAAGTGATACTACCCCGCTCAGTTGATCAATGACAATGTGCATACTGTTCTATACATTTCACCTTCTAAACCTCATGCTTATATAACCGAAGCTGACATTTTAGGCACTAGAATGTTAAAATACATCCACAATTCCACTTCATTCTACTAGATACCCAGTCACAGCTGAATGGACTGAGGCACTGTGCATCTAAGTACGTTTCTCGAGTGCTAAGCCAATGGATAGGTCCACACCCGGAACCTCTGGGTTATTAGGCAGATTTGCTTCTTAACTTTTTTTCACCAAAGAATTTAGAATGGAATGTGGTACTTGTAGGAATTAATAACCATAAATGTCACAACTGCAGTTAAATGAACTGCCACGACCAAAACAAACATACAAATGTGAACTCATTTGAGTTTAACGGCAATACTACTGCCGTTAGGTTGCACAATGTTGAAGCTGTTAGTTTCGCTGATCGTCTTATAGTCTGAGTTCTTCTTCACCAAGCAAATGGAACGTGACGCAACGCGACTGATGATCTGACAAGACACAGGTGTCGACAGCTTCCCACCACAGACGAAATACTGCCAATCTCCTGACGTCATCCTAGACTAAATTAAACCATTTCTAAAAACAATGGTTCCAAACAACGACCTCCTGCGGAGTTGTGTCTAATTCTGGAAGATATCATCACCCACCTATAACAGAACAACGTGCAGATCTTCTCTTTTTTACTCGACAAAGTCTTTGAAAGCAATTCTTGTAGTGATAATATTTAAGTTAATCGCATACCACTGATGGGTTTAACCCACTTCGTACTGAAGGCAACCAGAGATGTCCTAAAGAGCAGTGTCTGTTCCTAATCCTGCAGGGAAAGTGTTAAATGGGCAACTGAAGCCATCTGGTCGTGTCAGCATGTGAACACGTGATGCAAGCAGAAACTGATGACGTCATACGTAATTTTGTTGTGCGCGTGTCAATGCCACTAGTATGGACTAAACAGAAGATAGTGTGCGACTGTTTACGAGAGTTTTAGGGTTAACTCTAATACAAATTACGTTTTCGGAATTCACCGACATAGCTTAGTTGAGCTGGAGGAAACCGAAGATGTTCTTGGGGACAATTGCCGTATTTTAGAATATAAAAGGTCTTTGTTTTTTTTAATATCTCAGAATTCAGAAAGAAATCGCCTTTTGTTCCTGGCTTATCAGTAGACAGTTGCTGGAAGGACTAGTGATGGGTTTATACAGTGTTTAAACCAATCACCTTCAGCTAGGAGGACTTCACGCCGCCGTGCTACATGCCGGATATGCGTTGCCAGAAGAAAGGGAAAACATCTGCCATTATTTTCAATAGTTCAACTTCAGTGTACTTTGTAGACATTTTTATACTATGAAATGTACTAAGCTTAGAGTATGCCCAATATCTTGAGTACGGTTTCTAAGAAAAGAGTTTAGGGTTAAGAATAGAATATGATATTTATAATATAGAAAACTTTCCTTATTTACAATACCTGTAATAATTATATGTGTGTACTTTTGTGGACATTATAAATACACTTTCAAAACGTGTTAATGACTATGGATAATAGATACAGTGCAGTGTTAATTTACAACATAAACAATGAAGTATGCAATACTATATATTGTCTGTTAAAATATCTGTGAGATTTGAACAAAACGAACATATTTTATTGTATTTTATCTGCGAAAACTGCAGACGTGTTACCTTTCGGCAACTTAAACACTTAAACCACCCATAATGTAAGTAAGCGGTACATTATAATGAAGGAAACACACTGGCTGTCAGAAAGACAAGACCGCACAGAATGAGCTTGCTTACATACATAACCCTAGCATGTAATTGCTCTCAGCTTCAAGTTGTTATCTATCTGTCATACTTACAGCATAGTCATCGCTGTCATTTCCAGAAGAATCACAATTGATCTGATTCACAGTCGTACTAATAGAAACAGACATAGAACTACGTAATGAAACGTGGTTCTAATGATGTGTGCAGCATGGACGACCATCGCCATTCATCAACCATGAGTGAGAGTAATGCTGACAGGTATACGTAGCCCTCATCTTCTAAATACAGGGCCTAGTTGTTCCTTCGCCATATGCTATTGGTAGTGTATGAACAAGCATAGTCTTTGTATCGAGGATCCGTAGCCAAATTATGTCCAAAGCACAGAACACAAAGTGTTAAACATAAAGTCCTTAACTAAATACAGTTTTGAGGACAAACCTGGAAGTAACACGTATTGTTACGATGTAATAGTGTGTGTAAAACACCGTGCATATCTGTGTGTAGTTCCAGAAAGAAGCCGTTTATTAGTAACCGTATTAAAAAAGAAAAATTTCACGTTGCCGTAACATGCACACAATGTTCCTTCTCACACTTAACTCTTAAGATCATGTCCAAATATACCTATTTGATGTACTTAATTAAACAACGTTCTTTCCGATACCTTGGTGTTTAATATGCTAATATATGCAGAATACCTAACCTCATTGAAGCGAGCTCATATATAAAGGTATCGATATGTTACACCTTGCTATATGCGTCCCAAATGCGTCCCAAAGAGGGACCAGTCTGCCGAAATCAGCTGTGCTGGAAGGCGACTGTCAAAGCATTTAAACACACACACACACACCTTGCTACATATACTACTATCTTTCAAATTGTTCTTTCAAGATGCAAGCAACGCTTTTCTGCTAGTCATGTATGCCTTGCCAAATAGCAATCGTATGTATCAATGGGCTATTTAACTCTCCTTATGTATTATTGCATTTGATATAACCTTTTGAAGAAGTAGCTTATAATTTATTATCTCAGACAAATACCAGCTATATTGCACAGTAAATAATGGCCCTACTAACAGGAAGGAAAGTCATACGCTTGAGTCTTGACACGTACACCTTTCACATATATACCAACATCGACAGAAGGTTAAACAATTTCTCAAACTACCGATGTCAGCTCCACCGACAGACCAGGAATAGACTCGCAGATGTAAACACAAAACAACACATGGACAAAACCATCTTCAATGTTGGACAGCCTTCTGCTAGATTATACGTGTATGTGTTTCATCACTGTTGGTTGTGACGTGTATATATAAGAAACTCAAAATACTACGATATTCAATGCATGTTTTCAAAGATTGAATTAGAATACAGGTTGGTAACTGATAGTATGTATGTATGTATTTGAGGAATAGTTTTATTTCAATTGACCACGCCTTCAGTCTTTCACTAACAAGAAAAAGCACCCCAATTCATTCTCGTTGAATTTACCAAATATATATATACTGGCAAATAGAGAACGTGCAAATGACATCATGGAAGCATGTTCTTTCCTGGGGCGGATCCACACTTTCAGGTTAGGTGGGGCTCAAAGTGTATTTTAGAGGGGGCTCATAATTTCACCATAATACAAAATACATGTTTATTGAACAAAATTGTCCAATTCTAGGGGGGGCGCAAGCCGGGTGAGCCCCCCCTTAAATCCGCCCCTGCCTGTCAGAACCAGGACATGGATACAACTGAGACACAGCATACGCAGAGACCAATAGTCTCTGCTTAGCAAGGACACCAAAGTACCGTCTATCAATGTATTTTGGCATGATGGGACCAGGTCTGAACTCATCCAAATTCCTCAACCTATAGCCTACCACTCAAGCAATGGCAGTACATTACAAGTACATGTATATTTTAGACCTGCATTTTATATAGGTAACAGGGGTAGAAATAACGCCTGCCCGCGGGCCAAAGGCACTTACAAACATTGTCGGGCGTACTAACTTCATTTCCAGCGCATCCTTCTCATAGTCCTCATCCACAGGCACTTTAATCAGGTTATTATTTAAAAAAAATATATATACCGGTATCTATATTTTTTAAATATTGTTTTTCTTACCCCAACAACTGTCCACAAAAAAAAAATGACAAAAATGACAAAAAAATAAAAATTAAAAAACGCCATCGACTGCATATATAATGGCCCGATTCAAGTGCCTTGTAGTTACTATATGGTATCATTTGAATTTGATGTCACATTCATGTAGTTTTCATATTACCTGTTCAAGACTATAGACGAAATATTCCCGCAGTTAAGTTAAGAAAAGAAAAAAATCACTCTCTGTATTAAACTAAACTAATTATTATATTACCTCATTTTGACATTTGTTGATAGAACAAAACAAGCATGATGGAAATGATTGAACACAAACAAAATGGTCAATTTCTTACTGTTTTATTTCTGGAGAGAATAACCAAATTGACAAGTACCTATACTTTACATACCCAATAACAACTGTCTTAAGTAGTGCATCAGTTTATACATCAGTTCCACACATGATGGCAGCCCTAATACCACTATAAGTCATACATGGCTTGAAGTACAGCATACAAGGGAGATAACCTAGGATTTACACTGGCAGCCCTCTGCCAAAAATAGGTCATAGGTGGCATTCCTTTCACTGTACAAGTGTTCCAAGTACTCCGAACATGCCTTTTAGCAAGGAATATACACGCCCCACTGTTCGGAACCTGTGTCGCTAGCGAGGTGGAGCAGCTACGTCACACATCTTAGGAGCACATCAAGAGTTCGGACTACAACTTGAATACACTTGGGACAGTGAAAGGAATGCCCCATACATGGCTTAACGTCAGTATACAAGGGAGACAACCTAGAAGTTACACAGGGCAGGGTAAAGCAATACTTTTAAAGTATAAATTCACAGTGTCCATGTGCCCCTTTGGACACGACTTTAAGGTAGTCAACACCATTGGTTTGCATTTTCTTGATTTTATTTCTAAATACCTATCTATAATGTACACATGTTAAATATATAAATATGTATATTTGTATAGATCATTTCACGTAATGATCTTACTGTTAACAGCTTGTAATGAGAATATATAGTGCTCCCTCGATATACCGCCCTTCGATGCACCACGGATTCGGATACAACGCGGGTCCAACATGGACCCCATTTTAAAAAAAATCAAAAAAAGAAGAAAAGAAAATCCTTTTCCCCCCCCTCCAATCATATTCGTTGATATAACATGGGTATTATAACATGGGTGGCATGTCATGGACCCCAACTTCAGTGTTATATCGAGGGAGCACTGTACTTCCATTAATGGGCAATATCTACGTCAACACATCTGTCCACCACAGGTCCCTATAATTATTGAAACGATTAATTTGGAATAACATCACTACAAGGAAGAAACAACAATCTTCTTCACAATGATACTACTTCCCTCTATAAGAGTCCATTATTATGCTATTGAATACTCTTGATTCATGGATGGAAGGATAACAGTGCCATCTAAGATTTGTGTGTATCTGGAAATGTACATAGAATGCACATAAAACAAATAATAACTTCAAACCATGACCTCTTTGTGCAATTATAAATAACAAATGTAAGACAAAATTTCCGTAATCAAATTTTGATCAACATATTAAAATTATTCAAACTAATAAATTGAAAACCTGCACTTGTGTATTTATAGAACCATTATCTGGAGGGCACAATGTTATTTTACTAGTTCCAATAAGCTTATAGACTGGGGAGCCATTCCTTCATCCGTGGTGCTCCAGTTATGCACACTTTTCAATATACAATCATTGGAGTAATTAACATTTGACAGACCACTAATAAAATGATGCAATTAAGTCACATAGACACCTCATTGCTCCCAAACTGTCTTGCAATGTGCAAGATGAGCAACAAAAGCAAAAAGAATGAATTATGAAATGTAGAATTTTCAACAAATAAACTTTATAAACCATATTGAGAAAAAACCCAGGGTTAAATGAATGCAGATGGGTTTTTGAAAAACACACTGTTACCAAGTTCTTTCTTGAACTGAAGTTGAACCACTAGAATTCAACCGTACTCTGGGGGAGATCTCAAAATCGCAAGTAAAAATGTAATCTTACTTTTCAGATATAGACCACGGGTACATCGGAGGTAACCTGGATGTGTAAAATAATGGGCATGCTATAGAAAACAATCACAAGCCTTCATAACTAAAACATCAAAGTGTCCAATTTGGGAAAATTAACATAATAATTTAGAAAAAAATGCATTTCGACTATTTATTTGTGCGTACGTTTTCATTTTTGTACTGGCAACTAGAGCGGAACTCTGGTTGAAGACGTCCATGCTAAGTTAGGAATAGTGTATATTTCCTGTATTAGCACGATTAGCAATCCTATATGCCGTAATTGAGCATCTCACTGCAATGAATGCCGCATTACCTGTTGTATCACAGCTAAATAAGTTACATCATTTAGTTTTTATTGCAACGATTTCCTATAAATCCTAGATGCAATCCACTTATCACAGATATCTCATTGCACTAACTTCCCAATGCCTGGTAACCTCAGGTAGTCTCCAATCATTAGGAAGTGTCCTTTACACTGGCGACATTATAAGACTGATATAGTGTGTTTCACACAGCTACAACACGCATTTGTCATCTGGTAGAATCGCTACTGTTGTGGGGCTATTCCTTATTGCTATTTATTGGCATCATTTGAAAGGCAACTGCTTTGTGATTGACACCATGCCATTATATAACTCTGGAGGATATGGTGTGGTAGTTGGAAGTATTTATGAATACTGTTGTGAATGTTTTCTGCAGAAGAAGATCAAGTGACGCCATAGGTATAGTCGGGCAGCGGACGTCAGCCACCCAATCCTGATATCAACAAATATATTTGTCAGCCACAATATTCCTGACAATTATATTCATAAGAACATACAAAATGGACATGAGATTTAAGCCAGATAATAATAAACAGCCATCGAATTATCCCACATGAATATGACTACAGAAAGGTAATGATGGGGCTTATAGGGGGGAAAAACAATATTTTATCATTATAACATCATGTATAACGTGTTCACAATTTCATGGGTTTGAAGTGGTAGGAATTAACTGTGTACATATTACAATACTGGGATAACAAGATGCAGCTGGAATTTTCAGCATGTTCAACTTGAGTTACCATCCATCTTTGAGCATCAGTAAATAAGGTAACGACTGCTGTTATTGTTGCCGACAATGTGGGGAATCGCCACGTCAAGGGATCCAGCATAATCACTGGGGGGACCCCTACTTCAATGACAGAGGAATGTATGCCAACACCATGTAATATGTTCTCAGTAAGAAATTTCATTTACGTATTGCAGATTTACACGCAGAATGACGCGACGCAGAACGTGAACAGTTTTTGGTCAAACCGCAGGTGTGGAGTTGTCTCTCCCTGCGCTCGGCTCACATGCTTCTATTAACAAAGAAGCAAATGTTGTCCTTCAAAACCCATTTATGTAGTAAAGGTGGAGCGTGTAGCAAGGAGACTAGGCAGAGCATGGAAACCCTGACAACCAGGTGGACTGGCTTGTGCTTACTTAAAGCATCAGGGCTCGGGATGGAATATTCAGTAATTTCACTTCTTCTACATATCACAAACTGCTGTTTCTGCCTATAGTTACACAGATGTATGTCAAAACTGAAGCTTAGGTTTGTCTGAAATTTCCGTTATTGGAGGGGACAAGCTGATCTATCTGCTGAGGGTCTGATAGAAACAAGAAACCGAGCGAGCAGAGGAGTGTGACTGTAGAACTAAATCTGTCCAATCAACGACTGGGACACTGGGGCCGGGCTGAGGAAACTACAAGGTAAGTCTTGTTCTCAGGGCAGCTCACGCCGAGACCAGGGAACTACAAGGTATAGAGTCTTGTTCCCAGGGCAGCCGTCACTCCGGGACCAGGATGGGGACGCGCATGTCCTCCGTCAGATAGTGGTGGTGCGGGTTGTCGGCGATCGCCATGGCGATGACGGGCTGCAGCATGAGGTGGCAGCTGCGGCACACACGGACCGCCTCCTCCAGGTGCTGGTGCGGCACGGGGGAGAAGTAGTTGGAGCACGCGTTGCAGTACACCCGCCCACAGCTCCTGAAACACAGGACACACGGACTGATGACGAGGAGAACTACACTGTAGCATGCCATTAGTGGGATGTTCGTTTTGCACATGAATACTATTCCAGAATGCTATTCTGGAATAGAAAAATCTATTCGACAAAAAACATCGAACACATTGAATGTATTCGAGATATTCCGAATGCTAACTTTGGTACAAATCGAACACTCGGAATGAATTCCGAATGTATTCCGAATGAGAAAAGTGACAAAACGAACAGGCCAATGAACTTCTTAGGACTTACGAAGTTTCTAGAATACGGGCCCAGGATCTTTCTTTACTCCTAGAAAATATGCGTGGTCAGGAATCTTCAGTATTGAGCACAACTCACCGTGCTAACCGGTGCATGACCATTGCAAAATATGCCACCTGTGCGATTCATATACATGTACTTATATACCACACTTTGACTAGGACTCACGTTAGTATCCAATAACTAGTAGCCTATGTATTATACTCACTAATACATCTTGGTTTGAGGTCAAAATAGACCAACGGGAAGTAGAAGAGAAGGCCTCCAACGACAAACGCCGCACCGTAGAGCAGTTCTATCCGTGGACGTTCCACGATCGGAGCGATGAGCAGAAACAAGCAGATCATCACGAAGAGAACGTGTATTAGCATGGGAATCTGAAAACATAATACAGATGACATCTGAGGTAGTATCACTTGTAATTAATACATCTACACTGAAGCACATATAACCTTTCAGTGAAATATCTATACTTAAACATAGGAAGATGACATTATATTATTATATGAGAATAATTTAATAGGGTTTCTGATTATGAACGGAATACTTGGCACGTTACTCTATTGGGTATAAGCGGAAAACTAATTTAATATAACATGCACTTCTAATTACATTTCCATTGGATGGGGTTGGAGTAGTCTCTTGAGACCATAGTTGGAATTCTGCTTTACATTAAAGGTCATTGGGAGGTTATTGGTCTATTATTTCCCCAGGTTAACCATAGGATAACAATGAACTGAGTCTGTGTCCTAACTATAGTGTAAATACGTAGGAACCCAACTTTCACTTTCGTTTATGAGAAGGTTATGTCATTGTGGTTGATGGACTATGACAAAGTAATCGAACATGAACTCAAATTAACAATGCTAATTATCCTTTTTCAGAACAGAAAATAATATATTCACTCAGGCTGAGATCTTCGGCATACGAGGTACTAATATAAATACATAAAAAAGAACATAGTAATCGTAGACAGGGATTTGTTAGGAAGATTTACGTGTTCTTCATATTTCCATGGCAATGCATGTACTAAATTTCATGCTTCTTTATTAATCCCACAATTCACCCCTATTTCTGCACATATCTGCGGTACCATTTCAAAGTTTTCGTACCTCTCATTTATAAACACATCTTTCATCATAGACATTTGTCAATTGTAAGTTACCTTAATTCTGTGTGGGTCGTCTTTCTCCTTGAATCTAAGGATTATGCAACTCAGCGCACTCATGCCGCTAAACAGCCACACAGTGAAGCTGAGGAAGTATATCAGTCCCATGACGGTCCCGTGAAACGACATGATGAGTGCAATTCCTATCTGGAGAGAAAAGAACATTGCAACCTAACTTATTTCTTGGTAAAATGTACAATATCAATGATGAGGATCCACTGAACAATATGGTACCATCTTCTGAGGTTCTAGAGTAGATTTGGGATGCATGGCACACCATAAATCTACCCTATATGCAAAATATATGACGAAAAACGACTTTATTGGCGGCCATTTTGAAAATTAAAACGCTGGCTTGCGTTAGTTGGATCACTTGATGTATACCTATTAGGCCAGGAGAAATAGGGTTTCACCTAAAACAAATTTGAACAGAAATGGTTTTTGGTGTTTTGTATTTGGATGA